>CM023863.1:5033227-5134603 GCA_013389735.1 Phaseolus lunatus
AAATCCTAACATGCAAGTGAATTAAAACAAATAACTTGATATCTACAGAAAAATCTGTCTTGAGCAAATTGTCCTAATAATTCTATCACTTTTTAATTCATAGGATGTAAATGATTTCAAAAATTTAGAAAAAAAAAAAGACATAAATTTTACATTTAAGAAAGATAAAATATTTTAAATATATAACATTTATAACACTGAAATGATAAAATATTTAATCTTAAATTTTTTTCTCTAAACTTATAAAACATGTCTTTATAATTTTCAATGATATATTTAAAGTGTCGGTTTTTTCTAAATTTTATGAAAAAAAAATTATTATATAACGACTAAATTTAGAAAAAAAAAAATTAATTTATATATTAATTAAAAATATATATTATATTTAAAAATCTTAATTTTTTAAAAACATTACTTATATCAGAAGGATTAATTTGAAGAAAGTTTCATGTTTTTGATTATACTTTAGCTAAAGTTTTCAGATATTTTTAAATAAGTTATTTATTTAATTCTATATCTTTATGTCAATTTCAGTCTTCTTCTTAGAAAATTCAACTTTCTATATTTTAAAAAAGAGTTTATATATATTTTAGCTTAGATTAAGCTCTATTAATTATTTAAATATATTGATAGTTAAACTCCGTTAAAAATAGTATTATTTTTAAAATATTTTTACTACACTTATAATGGGTCAAAAGTTGGACTTGACCCATGTGACTTAAATCTATGGTGGGCTGAATTGATCTATCAACCATTTTTTACAAGATGAAAAAAATTTACTCAATTATAAAACTAATATTAAATTAAAACTTGAAAAAAATTGGTAATAATGGAAGATGAAAAGGAAGACTTTTATTTTTTCTCTCATCTTTTCACTTTTATTTTCCCATTCTTTTATTTTTATTTCCCTATCTAACATTTTTTTTTTCAGATAACACTACTTCCACTTTTAAAATATATAAAATTGTAGTGAATTTAAATATTTATAAAATTAAAATAGAAAAAAATTTAAAAAATGAAAATTAAAAATTATATCTATAAAAATTTATGAAAAAATATCAGATAATAAATAAAATATTTTATAGATATTTTGATGTACGTAAATATTATGAATAAAATAAATGTAAACTCTAAACCTTAAACACTAAACCCTAAATCATAAGTTCTAAACCCTAAAACATATATGCTAAACCATAAATCCTAAACCATAAACCCCAACAAATTGTAAGAAATATTATATAATCATATTATTAATTTATGATATATTTATATATAACTCATTATTTACATAACCTTTCAATTTAAATATAAATTTTTTTTATAAAAAATTCAAACAATTTTATTTAATTTTTACTATTACTTACTTTGATATTTAATTAAGTACCAACATTATAATTTATTATAATTTTTCATCCGAATTATTATATTATAAAAATATATTTATAAATGTATTATAATTTATTCTCCACAATAAAAGAAAAAAAAGCAAAATAAGGGTTATAATTTTAATTTATTTTATCGATAATATTTACTTACAGAAAAATACCTATAAAATATTTTATTTCACTCGCGGGGTAGAATATTTCTTCAGAAATTTTTATATATTTAATTTTTAATTTTTTCTTTTCAAATTTTCTTCTATTTCAATTTATAAATATTTAAATTCACTACAATTTTATAAATATTTAAAATTTATTCTCCCCATTTTTAACTAAAATTTTCAAAACATTTTTACTTAAAAAAGTTTTTAAAAATTATTTTATTTTATTGGTTCTTAAATTTATTTTTATTCTATATTTTATATTTATTTTTTTTCTTTTCCATTAATTCTAGAAAAAGAAATAAAAAATTCTAAAAACACCATCTCAGAAACCAAATTTTAAGAGAGTTTTTTTTTTTTCAAAAATACAAAATAAAACCATGAGAAAAAATAGTGCTAGATAGAAAAAAAAAAAAGTGCTAGATAAAAAATAAAAATAAAAAAGTGCTGGATATGAAAATAAAAGTGAAAATAGTGTCATTTAAAGAAAAAAAAATCACAAAATAATTCATTTAACAACTCAAAATAATAAATATTTATTTAACAACTCAAGATAACAATATTTTAATTATATTTATTTTATTTTTTAGATTGTATCATTTTTTAGAATGTCAAAATATGCATTATTTTGGTTTAATTTAGAATGGTTGATCTGGCTTAACCCAAAACCCAATTCTTAAAAGTAACTCCACATAGTCTCTTCACCATTAATTTATTTTTAGTACATTAAAATGTTGAAATATCAGCAAAAAGAATGAGAAATATAGGTGTGATACATTAATTTAGGATTTTGAAAAATTTATAAATTTTATTTAATAATTTAAATTTGAAATAAATAAAATTTCTAAAATTCAAAATAAAAAATAAATTCAAACCCTAAATTATTTATTGTCCTACTTAAACAAATTATGAAAAAAATAAAATACATAGATTATTCAAAATTTTAAATAAATAAAAATTCTAAATTATTCAATATCATACTTAAATAAAAATTTGAATTAAATAAAAATTTTAAATTATTCAAAATGATAAATAAATACAAGGTTTAGACACTATTTTTGGCCCAAATTATTTTTGAAAAATATAATTTCATCCTCACTTTTTTTAAAATAATAATTTGATCCCAAAATTTTTTAAAATGATTTAATTTTGTTAACATGTAATCCAATATCAAGTGACAACAAACATTATGGTGAATTTGTTATAATGATAATAATATAACAGAGGGGGAATTGCACTAAACTTTTTATATTGTTTTATTGCATGGTGTGTTTTTTAATATTATTCCTACTTATTTATGGACTTGTGTTTGATTTTATTGGAAACAGAAAAAGTTTTGTATAGTGCTAAATAATGATTTGTTGAATTACCAAAAAGTCAAATATGTTCACTCTTTTAATAATTGAGTTTTGTTTCAGAAATGTTAAATGATGATATAGATTTATGATAATATTTACTTTTTTATGGGTAAATGCTTTGTTCCATCTATTTCAAACACAAGTACAAATTAATAGGAGTCTTCATGTTAAAACTCTAAAATTTAAAATTCATTTTATGTTATATGAGTCATAAAAACCAGATTAAATATAATGATAAAAAAAAAAAAAATATTGATTAATGAAACCAAACAATAAAATTATGATAATACATATTATTTTGTTTGAAAAATTTATTATAATTATTATTATTACTACTTGTATTATTTATTATTATTCTAAAATTATATAATACTAAATTTATACATTTATATATTATATATATTATGTTATTTATTATTATTTTAAATCCTTCTATATTTTATCAAACCAAATCTATATAATAAATATATTATATTTTTAAAATAAATTTCGTAAAAAATCCTAGTATAATATATAAGTGGGTAGTATTATATTTTTTAATTGTTAAGTCTCTTTATAATTATAATTGTTAAGTCTTCTTCATGATTTCCTAGCACTTTGTTTTGTACTATTTGCTTATGGTAATCTCTGAACCTTTCTATTTTATATAAGAGTTTTGTTTTGAACTATTTATTTATGGTAATTTCTGAACCTTTCTATTCTATATAAAGTCTTTCTATTCTGTATAAGGATTAAATCATGAAGTAAGCCTTTTATTTGCTGCATTCCATAAGCCGTCACGATTCAGTACCACCATATCAAATTAGCTTTGCAGAAAGCCAAGACACCAAACACAAGCATCATTTATATAAGCATCATTTATATGCTGGATTTGTTTATGGAAAACTTTTTGATTTGTTTATGGAAAACTTTTTCTTGACAACGTACACTTCTCACCTTTTTATAATAATATAATCATATTTTATGACAATATTTATTTTTTTTAGGTAAATGTTTTTGTCGATCTGTTCAAACGCCAGTTAATAGTGATCTTCATGTTTTGAAAATTTAAAACTCATTTTAATTTGTATGAGTCCTAAAATTCAACTTAAATATAATGATATAAAAAAAAACATATTGATTAATGAAACCAAACAACAAAATTATGATAATATATGTTAGTTTGTTTAAAAATTTTATTAATTATTATTATTATATTATTTATTATTATTCTAAAATTATATAATAATAAATTTATATATATTTAACATCCTAGTATAATATATAAATAGATAATATATAATATATAAGTGAATGCAAACCTCTCTCTTTATAATTATTGTTATTTCTCCTTAACATTTATGTCTAGTTGACAATGTTATGTTATGTTAGCTTAGAAAGTCATGGTTTTCTATAGTACACATGTCTCGTTCACAGGAATAATTGCTTATTTAAAGGTGGAGTAGTTGATCACACAGAGATTTTTTCCCTAATATAGATTAAGGTATGGTATTGGATCTCTTCTAAAATACGGTCAGCAAATTTCTCATTCTCTGACTACTGTGGTGTCTAGAGTTCTTGATATGTATGAGTTCAATTTAATCTTTAAGGATTAATTCTTATTTTTTAGTGTGTTTTAGGTAAGGTAATCTCTGAACCTTTCTATTCTGTATAAGAGTTGGACCACGTTGAAGTACGTCTTTTATTTGGTGCATTCCATAAGTTGCAAATAATTTATTATAGTAAGAGGAAATTTATTTTGGTACCACCAGCTAACCATATCAAATTAGCTTTGGAGAAAGCCAAGACATCAAACATAAGCATCATTTATATGCTCGATTTGTTTACGGAAAACTTTTTGATTTGTTTATGGAAAACTTTTTCTTGACATCGTACACTTCTCACCTCTTTGTAATAATATAATAATATTTTAAATTAAAAATAAAATAAAAGAATTAAAATAATAACTTATTAGTATGTAAGGTGTATATGGTCTTAATATATCATAACATCCTTTGTTTATTCATAGAAGAAGTGAGGTGGAGCTCAGTTATTACTGTTACATGGTCCGATACATATTTCCATGCTCTCCATGAGCTCTTACACCATACATGTATTTTAGTTCATACTTATTCAGTACACAAATGCACCCTTTCTTCCCTTTTGCTGTTTTTGCTGTTCCTGTTCGTGAGGGTGTGCATTCTTGTGATAGCTTCCATTCACAAAGTGCGATAAATTCTGGTTATTGAACAGCTTCTGAACATCCTCACCAGACCCAGGGAACATAAGCCCCAACACGTCTGGATTGATGCCGGCACTTATGATATTGTCTTCCTTACCTGTTGGACCTCCCTTACCTTCACATTTTCAATCACAATCACAATCACGCATTACCAATTATAAATAAAAAACCCCATCACCCAACTTTCATCAACAACCCTATATTCAAATTCATGGTCATATATAATAAATATATATACCTGTAAGGAAGATCCTATAGTTGTTATTAGCATTGATACCGAAAGAAGTGAAATTCACATTGGAGATAGCCTTGATGGCAACTGGAAATGCTGCTGGGATTACAAATACATCGCCTTCAGAAACGTCAGCTCTGTACGTCTCCAATTCCAAGCTTTCCTTTTCTCTTTTTGGGCCAACAAGTTCAACTTTTGCTACTCCTTCCTCAACCACTAGTATGACAATGGCCTTAGAATTGTAGTGTGGCACAAAAAGACCTCCCTAAATTTGTTAACAAAAAAAACCATTATTTAATTATAGTCCCAATACTAAGATTTTCTAACCAAGACGACAGTGAATTATAGAACTCAATTGCTGAGTTTGCCTATATGGTTTTTCTTTGTATTTACCTCTTTGATCTCCACATAAGTGAGTAACACATCCAAGGAGTTATAGACAATATCAGTCAGGTTTCCCCATTCGTTGGAGATATCCAAGGAGTTATGGTCAAGGGATTTCCTTGAACTAGATTTGGCATGTCTGCTCAGTTCCTGAATCAGATCCGATCCAATGTTCACAATCACTCCCTCTTGCCGTCCCTCCTCTGCAAACAGAAGCCTATTGATCTCCTCGATTGGGCTCTATAAAATCATGCAAACATATATAATGATATCATTAACAAGTATGACATTTAGACAAAGTATAAGGGTTTGTGACATTTAGACAAAGTATAAGGGTGTAGGGTTGAGCCTCAATTTAATTTATTCGTTTTTTGCCGTAAAAAAAAAACGAACTAGCTAAATGGCAACGCAAATATGTAGTTAGATGCTGTTTTCTTTCTTACATTGAAGGAGGCATCTAGAATATGCTTGCTGAACCCGTACAAGTAGGATTGTTGGGCTTCTGTGCTAGATAGGAAAAAGTCCTACAGGACAAACATTTATCATCACATTTGGAGAGAAATTGCAAGTTAAAATAACAAAAAATTAGTTCGGTATTACGAAAGGCGGTACTTGAATCTGAGGGTTGTTAACGGTCATGGCGAGTTTGATTATTCTGAGATCCTCGTTGTTCTCAGGGTTAATCAAAAAGAAAATGGTTCCTGCAGGGATTTTCAGGGTATCCTGTTGTTTAAGGGAGTAGATGATTGTCCCACCAGGCTTCACCAAGGCGAGTAAGGCACTCCCTGAAATTATAACAAACTCATTACCATATTTCTGCAAGAAGAAACAAGTGATATCAGTAGCAATTACTTACCACTACGGACAACTAGGAGGAACTCAGCATCAGCCTGCTGAGGAAGAAGGAGGGTTTCGGGTTTGGACATGAACTCCACAAGACGGTAGTCTTCAAGATTCTGAAGTCGTTCGGAGCGTTGGTCGAACCTCTGGAGGACACGAATGTGACCATATTGGTTTTTGAATAGAGTCTGCCAGGAGTTGTCAGAGCTGAAGTAGAAGGGGTTATCTTGGCTCTCGTTGTGCTCCCGGAGTGAAATGGCAAATGAGGCAGAAAGTGATGCCAGGAAAAGAATTCCCAGCAACAGGAGTGGAACCCTTGCTCTCATCATAGTAGAGTAGTATTGAATATGAGTTGGGTTGGGGTATTATAGTAGTAGAGTAGTAGTACTCTGGATGGATGGATGATGAAAGAAGTGAGTGATATTAGGGGTATTTATAGGTATTATATAAGAGAGAAGGTGGTTGGAACATGCATGGAGATCTGGGCATGGGATGACACGCATATGCAGGTTGACATGTGTTGAAGTGAAGAAATTGAGGTGGCGGAAGAGAATGAATAGATATACAGGTGGTTGTGGTGATGATGAAGGTGGATTGCGCGCATTGGGTGTGTACGAAGAAAAAAGCAATGTGTTGGTGTGTGGGTTGAGATGGTGAGCGATTTAAAGTGCATGTTAAGTACGTGTTGCTGTGCATGGCATTTAGACATACATGGACGCGGCCATCTTGATCAGCCAGTGACTAAGTTGAGTGGGTTGTGTGATTGCGTTTTGTCTCTCTCTCTTTTGTCTTTTTTCTTTGTTCTTTGGCTTTTTCTTGCGCAAGCATCCATGCATGAACCAAAAGACTACAGAATGCTGTGGCAACCCACAGTAATTCTAGTTACGGACTTATATACCAACAAAGGTAAAGCAACAAGAAATATATGAAAATAATGCAAATGAAGAACATAAACATCTTATAGTTTGTATAGTGTTTAGTATAAAACTTCATATTCATGAATTGAAGTATTCATGCCCTTAATATTATATGTTGGGTAACACTCTACATTACTTATATTTAGTTTAAACTATCTATAAAACAATTTAAACATAGTAGAATAATAAATCAATAGTCACAAATTCAACAATTAAACTTAAAATTAAAAACTAATATTTTAATTATACCTAATTAACTTTTTAGAAGTAATATTGAGTATTTGATATATGAAATCTTGAATATAGTAACTATTATTAAAATTACTTTAGAATTAAAAATTGATGTGTCTCGCATGTAAAAACAGATTTTCAATCACTTCCCTAGTGTCAAATGTGATATTTTTCCTATATAGAATTTTGCATAACATGACTTGCTTCAGAAATACCACAAATCATTGTTTGGTGAAATTTTTTCATTGTATAAGAAAAATACAATGATAATTGGATTTTTTTATTCAAAGAAAAAAATTACTAGTGATTGTGTCACTGGGTGTTGCTTTAAGATCAGTCAAATAAAAAAATTATGGAGTTAAAGTTTATTACTTTTGAAATAACTTATTATTGTGACGCTGATAAAAAAAAAAAAAAACTTATTATTATGACATTTACGTGGTTGAAAAATATTTGATAAATATATTTTTAAAATATAAAGTGGGAAATTCTTCTTAAGGTAAATAATTTTTTTTATGTTGTATATTAAACATTTATATTAACAATAATAAATCATTATCCTTTCTACCGACACTAAAATTAAGTAAATTATATATTTCATTATGAAATTGTTAAACACTACATTAAAGATAGACGGGACTTTATAAAATTTTATGTGGTTTTGAAAACGTTTAACAAATAATAAAGTTCATAACGATTTTCATATTTCTTATGAATAATATGTAGCAGAAATTTGATTAAATAATCTATATCAATGTAAATGGGGTTGTGTATACAAAAATTTTATAACAAGATTTCCTGATGTTTAACATAGCTAAATATCTTTAATTCATATTTTGTTATATCAATTTACAGTGTATTAAACTTTATCATTATTCTAGATCTGACATATATATTACATTCAAAAGAAAGAGGTCCCAATTTTTTAAAAAAATTTTCTTTAATTTTTTTTTAAATATGTGAGAAAGATTGATATATATTTTTGTGTATTTCAAAATATTAAAATTATTTATTTGATTTAAATTATTTTGAGCGGTTATTAAAAATGATATTTTGCTTATCAAAACAGCTTTTTTTTCTTGACTCGGTGACTAATATATATTTAGTCTCGTTTATTTTAAGAAATTTACTTTATTATAAATAGTAATATTAAAGAAGAATTTTGTATAGAGAATTTTTTATTTTCATGCTTTATTGTTTTTATTTGTAATTTTTTGGATTTCACTCTCACTATTTATTCATGATTTTTGGATATGATTTTTAACTTGTTAGTTTATGTTGTCCCATATCCTATATATCATGATATCAATAGAGAATTTCTCAAGTGAAAAGGCATTCTCGGGTAAAGTAAACGTGGGAAAGCAACTCTACTGTGAAAGGACTTATTTGGTCTAATTTGTAGTGAAGTTGAATTATTGATGGTGCCTCAAGATTAATTCTTGGGGTTCGTCTTTTATATCAATTCATCTTTTTTATGGGTCTTTGAAGTTATTTGTTCAAACAATAGGAAATACCCTGACACCAAGTAGTATCTACATCTCTTAGTTTATGATGTGAGGAGATAGGTATCAACAATGTCATGTGAATGGTGAAATGCAAGAACATTAGCATGTGGCTGGAACTGCCAAAACATAAAGCATGTGTGAATTAAAAAACATTTGTAGACACTCTTACAAAAATTATAATGAAGATTACAAAAGTCACAATGAGTTGGACGCACACAAAGATGGACAATAACAAAACTCACAATGAGATGAAGGTTACATCAGATGTTGAGACAAGAGTTTGAATAAAAACGCTATTTCAAAATAAAAACATTTGTGTTTTCAGTCAAAATCAAAACATTTATGTTTTCGGTCAAGATGATCTACAAATACATAATTTGGGATGTCGAAGGAGAAAAAAAATTCAAAGATAGACACTCTTATATTTTAGGCATGGAGAATTAAGGTTGTTGTAATTTATAATTTAGGCATGAAGTATCAAGGCTATTGTAATTTATAATTTAGGCATGGATTAACGTTGTCTAATTTCTAATTTAGAAATGAAGGGTTAACGTTGTTGTAATTTAGATATGGAGGATTAATGTGTTTTAATTTAAGTATGGAGCACCAATGTTGTAGTAAATTGTGTAAAATCAAAGCGTAACAATAATGCACATCATCATTATCATAAGATCTTACAAACTATGGATGTAAAATCAAAAGCGTACACTATTGAACAATAATGCACATCATCATTATCATAAGGATCTTACAGACTATGATTCTCACATACAATTAAGAAAGAGATAGGCACTTACCTTATCCATGAGTGATCCTACTTGAGCAGTTACTTTATCTCCTCCTTTGTCTCAATCTATCTCTTAGCAATCTCGTTCTTGTCACACACTTTCTTGATGGTTAATAGTGAGACAACTATTATTTGCAGAGACAGAACCTTTTGCTCTTAGTTCCCAATCTCCATAAGATGTAGGTTTTCATTAAGTATCATCAGATATTTATATTTATTTCTCATGTTAACCAATGGGCCTTTTACGTTATTATTATTAAATCACATTTGGGCCCAAAGTCAATTTCATGTGAGTCACATAATAGAAATTAAGGTTGTTGTAATTTATAATTTAGGCATGAAGGATAAGGCTATTGTAATTTATAATTTAGGCATGGATTAACGTTGTCTAATTTCTAATTTAGAAATGAAGGGTTAACGTTGTTGTAATTTAGGTATGGAGGATTAATGTGTTTTAATTTAAGTATGGAGCACCAATGTTGTAGTAAATTGGGTCTGAGGGATAAGAGGTTATAAGGATCAATTGTAATTTATAATTTAGGCAAGGATCAACGCTATTGTAATTTATAATTTAGGCTCGAAGGATCAACGCTCTTTATTTCGGTATGAAGGATTAAGGTGTTGTAATTTATGGAGGATTAATGTGTTGTAATTTATGTATGGAGGATCAATGTTGTTGTAAATTAGGTATGATGGATCAAGATGTTATGAGGATGAAGAGGTTATACGATATGATGTAGGATCAATGTGTTGTTGCCTTGACCCTCTGATTTGTATTTATTTGATCCAGAGACTTTGAAACTCTAGGCCTTTTATTTTTTAGAAGATTGTGATGAGGTATTAGGTTGTTTCTGAGGTGTCTTTATTTCGGGTTGTTGGCTTGTTTTTTAATTGCTCAAGTAGGATTTGTGGTAAGCTTTTGGGGGGAGGTGTTGTAAGTTTTTGTTAATTTTGTACAAGGGTTGAACCCTGAAGTGGTTCATATTTATTTATTTATCTATTAAAAAGAATCAATGTGTTGTAATTTAGGCATGGAGGATTAATGCTATTGTAATTTAGGTACGATGAATCAAGAGGTTAAGAGGATCAAGAGGTTATACAATATGATATCTTGATAGGTATGATGGATCAAGAGGTTATTCAATATGGTGTCTTGATGTAATGTGTCTCCATAATTCTTTATTTTGATATACATGTTTAAAGATATATTTTCCATAAATCTTTATTTTTTTTTTTATTTTGATTCTTTATTTTGGTATACATGTTTAAAGATATATTTTTCATAATTATTTATTTTGATATACATGTTTAAAGATATATTCTATAAGATGTGTTGTAAATATTTAGGTATGATGTAATGTACCTCTATAATTCTTTATTTTGATATACATGTTTAAAGATATATTCTATAAGATGTGTTGTAAATATATTACATCATATCTAAATTTAAAGATTTATTTTGATATACACATTTAAAGATATATTCTATAAGATGTAAGATGTGTTGTAAATATGTTACATCATACATGAATTTAAATATATATTCTATAAAATGTGTTGTAAATATGGTATATTATATTTAAATTTATTAGAAATATGGTATATCATGTTTATAGATTAAAACACCTCCAAGAACTCTAATTTATTAATTTTTTATTATTGATTAAAAGAAAATAAAAAATCGATTCCTAAGAGGTATCAATTTTATGAAGTATTGGTCCTAAGGGCTTCGTTTATTTTGTGCACATAAACATATTTATGTACATACGAGACTACTAGGTCAGACAAGGCGTCATTGTCAGTGTTCATCTTTATTATATAGTGTGTTTGGATTGAGGAGGGCATTTGTGGGGAATGGAGAGAGTGAATTTGTGAGGATTAGGAAGGATGTGTGAGGATATATGAGATTGTTTGGACTGAGGGATAATAGAGTGGATTTGTAAGAATGATTTATTGAAATTTGTGAGTGATGTGATAGTTGAGACAAAATTTAAAAATTATTTTAAAGATGTAAAATGTAAGTTTACAAATTTATCCTTATTATTAAAAAATATTTGAATAATTAATTATGATATATATATTTT
Source organism: Phaseolus lunatus (assembly GCA_013389735.1). Classification (NCBI taxonomy): domain Eukaryota; kingdom Viridiplantae; phylum Streptophyta; class Magnoliopsida; order Fabales; family Fabaceae; genus Phaseolus; species Phaseolus lunatus. The sequence goes on from CM023863.1 coordinate 5,045,327, forward strand.
TTTAGGTTTGAATTAATTAAACATTCTTTGTTCTCTTTCAAAGACTTGCCTATGTTGGAGTCATTTTCCTCGGAAAGCAAGATCGAGTTGTCCCTCAAGTTCAAAAATGTAATCAACTTCAGGCCACCTAATAAAAAGTTTTGTTAGAGTATCTAGAATGTTATATTCGTGTATCTACAAATAAAGCTTCTTCTTAACCAGTGTTTCTCCTTCTTTTTGACCCATACAATCTCCTTTCTCTTGAAATCTAATCCTCTCTCTAATACTCACAATCATCTCTCTTCTCTATGGAGCAAAAGTGCAGCTTGCAATTACTCCTTTTCACCATTTCGACAACTGCATATATGTTGTATTGGAAAGAAATTTTGCCCAAGAACATCATTACACATATGTAGAAATAGTGCATGCTTTAGAAACTTGAAATGGCAATGACGATTGTTTAGGTCTATATATACAGTGTTGTATAGAGTAATTTATTCATTTCTATTCGGTTTAGGGTTTAGGTTCTCCATGGACCAGGTAATCTTTTATATCGTTTTTCATTTGTATTGTGGTTTCTTCATCTCATTTTCATTTTCCAATTTCTTAATACTATTTTTATCATTTCCTTTTCCAGTTTCTTCATTCCATGTGTTCATCTCATTTCTGTTGAGTTTTTCTTCATCTCATTTTAAAGCCAATTGTACTAGAAAACGGGCCCAAATTCTTCAGCTGGCCCAAGAACAAACTCTTCAAAATGGAGCAATTAGGATTTCCATTTACACTGTTTTGGGTGATTTTGGGCAACTGTTTTTCCAGAACGTGGTGCAGAAGAATCACAGAGCACCTAAAAGGTAATGTTTTTTGAATTTGAATTTTGATTTCAGATGAGTTCAGTGGAAGACAGCTGACCCAATAGTAAATTCTTTAGAATGAAAGATTAGGGTTTCGTTCTTCTCTCAAGGGAGCCTAATTTGGGATCTCTTTCTATCTTTTATAAATAAAACAAATAGAGTCCACTCACAAAGCACCACCATAATACACATATTTACAATTAACTTCATCACTTGATAATACTTGCTAATAATGTTTTTCAAAATTCAAGGTTTCATTCTCAAAATATTGTTTATTTCCAAAACAGAGAATCAAATTATAGTTTTTCTTACCTTAATTCTAATTTTTTTCAATAATTTTTTTATTATAAACTAGAAATTTTTTTTATTTAGTTAAAATCTCAATATAATGATAAAAATCCTAACATGCAAGTGAATTAAAAACAAATAACTTGATATCTACAGAAAAATCTGTCTTGAGCAAATTGTCCTAATAATTATATCACTTTTTAATTCATATACTTTAATCGATGTAAATGATTTCAAAAATTTAGAAAAAAAAGACATAAATTTTACATTTAAGAAAGATAAAATATTTTAAATATATAATATTTATAACACTGAAATGAAAAAACATTTAATCTTAAATTTTTTTCTCTAAACTTATAAAACATGTCTTTATAATTTTCAATGATATATTTAAAGTGTTAGTTTTTTCTAAATTTTATATAAAAAAAAATCATTATATAACGACCAAATTTTGAAAAAAAAATTAATCACTATATTAATTAAATTATATATTATTTTAAAAATTAAAAAATTATTGATATCTAAAGTAATTTTATTATTAATAAAAATTTATAAAATAATTTATAAATTGGTCTAAAATTATTAATATTTTATATTTTAAATTAATCTATAATAAACTAATAAAAACTAATTTAGAATATAAAGTAGATAGTAGTTAAAAACAACTTTAATAATTAATAGTTAAATATCAATTTAAAAACTATTTTATAATTTTTTATTAATAATAAAAATCATTTTACATACTAATAACTTTTTTAATTTATAAAATAGTTAATATATTTAATATTTTAAAATATATTTTCTTATAGTTGTTAATTTTTTTTAAAGTAATGTTTAAATTGTTCCGATATCATTTTTATTACCCTCCAGTTACAGAGTGCATTTTATTTAATTAAATTGTGAAAGTAAATCATTTTAAAAACTTTAATCATGGTATTTACAATAGACTTCCTATGGCTTTAATTTTTGACTCCTTTGTAATACAATAGTCTTGTATTTCTGTTAGTTAATATATATATATATATATATATATATATATTATCAACAAATAATAAATAAATAAATAAGGATCACTTCATGGGTGGTTCAACTCTTATACAAGTTATAACACAACAAAACTCTTCAAACATTTTTCAACTTACCTAAACCATACTATGCTACAGAAAAGCAAACAACACAAACTAAAAAATAAAAACTAAAACCCTTCTTATAAGAATAACAACCACAAAATTCAGATTCACGAAGTTTATATAATTGTTTTTTACACATGATCCATTACAAAATCACATGTGAATATTGGGGAGAGGGGGGAGAGGGGGGGGGGGGGGGGGGGGAGAGAAGGAAATGAAATGCTCAGAATAATTGAGGGCATGGCTGAAGTATAAACTTTCATGTCAATGAAAACGGGTCATGCAAGGATTATAATCGTTTTAGGGTTCTTTTACACAACAACCTTAATTTTTTAAAAACATTACTTATATAAGATGGATCAATTTGAAGAAAGCTTCATGTTTTCGATTATACTTTAGCCAAAGTTCCCAGATATTTTTAAATAAGTTATTTATTTAATTCTATATCTTTTATGTCAATTTCAGTCTTCTTAGGAAATTCAACTTTCTATATTTAAAAAAGAGTTTATATATATTTTAGCTTAGATTAAGCTCTATTAATTATTTAAATATATTGATAGTTAAAGTCCGTTAAAAATAGTATTATTTTTAAAATATTTTTACTACACTTATAATGGTCAAAAGTTGGACTTGACCCATGTGACCTAAATCTATGGTGGGCTGAATTGATCTATCAACCCATTTTTTACAAGAAGAAAAAAATTTACTGAATTATAAAACTAATATTAAATTAAAACTATAAACCTTGAAAAAAATTAGTATTAATGGAAGATGAAAAGGAAGACTTTCTTTTCTCAACTAGCATTATTTTCACTTTTATTTTTCTCATTTTTTTATTTTTACTTCCCTATCTAACACTCTTTTGTTTTTATTTTTTCAGATAACACTATTTCCACTTTTAAATATTTATAAAATTATAGTGAATTTAAATATTTATAAAATTAAAATAAAAAAAATTTGAAATTTGAAAATTAAAAATTAAAAATTATATCTATAAAAATTTATGAAGAAATATCAACACATAGATAATAAAATAAAATATTTTATAGGTATTTTGATGTACGTAAATATTATGGATAAAATAAATGTAAACTCTACCCCTTAAACCCTAAATCCTAAATCATAAGTCTTAAACCCTTTAACCTAAACCATAAACCCCAACAAATTATAAGAAATATTATATATTCATATTTGTTATTATAATTTACGGTATACATAACTCATTATTTACATAATCTTTCAATTTAAATATAATTTTTTTTCTTTTTTATTTTAAAATTATAATTTATACATTTATTTTTTTATTAAACCTAATAATAAATTTATTCACTTAATTTTTTTATTATTACATACATATCACCAATAAATAACTTAATTTTTATTTATAATTTTTTAAACCATTCAGTTAATTTTTTTTATAAAATATTCAAACAATTTTATTTAATTTTTACTATTACTTACTTTGATATTTAATTAAGTACCAACATTATAATTTATTATAATTTTTTCATCCGAATTTTATTATAAAAATATATTTACAAATGTATTATAATTTATTCTCCACAATAAAAATTAAAAAAAAAAAGAAAAATAATGTTATAATTTTCATTTATTTTATCCATAATATTTACTTACATCAAAATACCTATAAAATATTTTATTTCACTCTCTTTGCATTAATATTTCTTCATAAACTTTTACATATTTAATTTTTAATTTTCAAATTTTCTTCTATTTCAATTTTATAAATATTTAAATTCACTACAATTTTATAAATATTTAAAATTTATTCTCCCCATTTTTAATTAAAATTTTCAAAATTTGTTTTACTCAAACAAGTTTTTAAAAATTATTTTATTTTATTTTATTGGTTCTTAAATTTATTTTCATTCTATTTTATATTTCTTTTTTTTTCTTTTCCATTAATTCTAGACAAAGAAATAAAAAATTCTAAAAACACCATCCCCAGAAATCAAATTTTAAGAGAGTTTTTTTTTTTTTTCAAAAATACAAAATGAAACCATGAGAAAAAATGGTGCTAGATAGAAAAATAAAAACAAAAAGGTGCTAGATAGAAAATAAAAACAAAAAGAAAATGTTCTATGTGTACGCTCTGTGAAAAGCATGAGGAATCTATTCAACAGTTATTTTTTGAATGTTCTAATGCGGTGCATATTTAGAGTTGAGTTCGACAGATTTTTGTTACTTCTCATTTCTCTAATAAGGATGATCTTCTTTCTTTTATTAAGAGTGATGGTAGTCCTTTGGTTAAATTGATTAAGCTTGCTGTGATAACTTTTTCTATATGGATGATATGACGTATGAGGAATTTTGCTAGATTTCAGGAAAAGATTGACGTTTCTACAGCTACTTCGGTAATTAAAGATTTAACTTGTATAGTGGGAAATTCGTCTAAAGCTTCAATGAAGAATGATATGTTGGATTTTAATGTGATTAAATTTTTTGGTATTAATACTCGTAGTGGTAAAGTTCTTCGTCCTCTTCCGGTTAGATGGGAGTTTCCTTCACCAGGCTGGGTTAAAATTAATACTGATGGAGCTACTAGGGGGTATCCTGGTCTTGCTACTTGTGGAGGTATTTTTCGTGGAAGTATGGAGGAATTTATTGGTGCTTTCTCTGCGTTTCTTGATGTTCAAACTGCTACTATTGCTGAGTTTTATGGAGTTATACATGCTATGGAGGAAGCTCAAAAGATGGGACTTACTCATGTCTGGCTTGAATGTGATTCTTCCTTGGTTTGTGCTGCGTTCACTGCTAGTACTAATGTTCCGTGGATGATTCGTAATCGATGGAATACTTATCTTAATTATTGTGGGAAAATCAGGTTTTGGGTTACTCATAATTTTCGTGAAGGGAATGCGTGTGCTGGTAAGTTGGCCAATTTAGGATTTATTCATAGAGAATCATTTCATTGGTATAATAGGCTTCCATCTAGTCTATTCTTGGAATTCTTTATAAATATATATAGTCTACCTATTTATCGTTTTTGTTAACATATGGGTTTTGGTCTAGTCCCTCCATATTTTTGTGTTTTCTTTTTTTTTTCATTTTTTTAATAATACTTTTTTCATGTAATGACAGATGATTGTTGTTACTTGAGGTGTCAGCCTAGCTGAGATGTCAAGTTCTATAGTGATCCCTACCATAAAAGCTTTTATAACAAATAAAAACAACAAGGTGTTAGATATGAAAATAAAAGTGAAAATAGTGTTATTTGGAGAAAAAAAAAAGCCACAAAATTCATTCATTTAACAACTCAAAATAATGAATATTTATTTAACAACTCAAGATAACAATATTTAATCCAAAACCCAATTCTTAAAAGTAACTCCACATAGTCTCTTCACCATTAATTTATTTTTAGTACATTAAAATGTTGAAATATCAGCAAAAAGAATGAGAAATATAGGTGTGATACATTAATTTAGGATTTTGAAAAATTTTTAAATTTTATTTAATAATTTAAATTTGAAATAAATAAAATTTCTAAAATTCAAAATAAAAAATAAATTCAAACCCTAAATTATTTATTGTCCTACTTAAATAAAAGTCTAAAAAAATAAAATACATAGATTATTCAAAATTTTAAATAAATAGAAATCCTAAATTATTCAATATCATGCTTAAATAAAAATTTAAATTAAATAAAATTTTTAAATTATTCAAAATCGTAAATAAATACAAGGTTTAGTCACTATTTTTGACCCAAATTATTTTTGAAAAATGTAATTTCATCCTCACTTTTTTTAAAACAATAATTTGATTCCAAAATTTTTTAAAATGATTTAATTTTGTTACAAAACATGTAATCCAATATCAAGTGACAACAAACATTAAGGTGAATTTGTTATGATGATAATAATATAATAGAGGGGGAATTGCACTAAAATTTTTATATTATTTTATTGTTTTATTGCATGGTGTGTTTTTTTAATTATTATTACTACTCATTTATGGATTTGTGTTTGATTTTATTGGAAACAGAAAAAGTTTTGTATAGTGCTAAATAATGATTTGTTGAATTACCAAAAAGTCAAATATGTTCACTCTTTTAATAATTGAGATTTGTTTCAGAAATGTTAAATGATGATATAGATTTATGATAATATTTACTTTTTTTATAGGTAAATGTTTTGTTCCATCTATTTCAAACACAATTCCAAACACAAGTCCAAATTAATAGGAGTCTTCATGTTAAAACTCTAAAATTTAAAATTCGTTTTATGTTATATGAGTCATAAAAACCAAATTAAATATAATGATAAAAAAAACAAATATATTGATTAATGAAACCAAACAACAAAATTATGATAATACATATTATTTTGTTTGAAAAATTTATTAAAATTATTATTATTACTACTTGTATTATTTATTATTATTCTAAAATTATATAATAATAAATTTATACATTTATATATTATATATATTATGTTATTTATTATTATTTTAAATCCTTCTATATTTTATCAAACCAAATCTATATAATAAATATATTATATTTTTAAAATAAATTACGTAAAAAATCCTAGTATAATATACAAGTGGGTAGTATTATATTTTTATAATTGTTAAGTCTCTTTATAATTATAATTTTAAGTCTTCTTCATGATTTCCTAGCACTTTGTTTTGTACTATTTGTTTATCTAATCTCTGAAACTTTCTATTCTATAAAGATTTTATTTTGTAATATTTATTTATGGTAATCTCTTAACCTTTCTATTATGTATAAGGGTTAAATCACTTGAAGTAGACCTTTTATTTGCTGCATTCCATAAGTCATCACGATTCAGTACCACAATATCAAATTAGCTTTGCAGAAAGCCAAGACACCAAACACAAGCATCATTTATATGCTGGATTTGTCTATGGAAAACTTTTTGATTGGTTTATGGAAAACTTTTTCTTGACAACGTACACTTCTCACCTTTTTATAATAATATAATAATATTTTATGACAATACTTACTCTTTTTTAATAGGTAAATGTTTTGCTCGATCTGTTTCAAACACCAGTTAATAGTGATCTTCATGTTAAGACTTGAAAATTTAAAACTCAAAATTTAAAACTCATTTTATTTTGTATGAGTCCTAAAATTCAACTTAAATATAATGATATAAAAAAACAAACATATTGATTAATGAAACCAAACAACAAAATTATGATAATATATGTTAGTTTGTTTAAAAATTTTATTATAATTATTATCATTATTATTACTTATATTATTTATTATTATTCTAAAATTATATAATAATAAATTTATATATATTTAACATCATAGTATAATATATAAATAGATAATATATAATATATAAGTGAATGCAAACCTCTCTCTTTATAATTATTGTTATTTCTCCTTAACATTTATGTCTAGTTGACAATGTTATGTTAGGTTAGCTTAGAAAGTCATGGTTTTCTATAGTACACATGTCTCGTTTACAGGAATAATTGCTTATTTAAAGGTGGAGTAGTTGATCATACAGAGATTTTTTCCCTAATATAGGTTAAGGTATGGTCTTGGATCTCTTCTAAAATACGGTCAGCAAATTTCTCATTCTCTGACTACCGTGGTGTCTAGAGTCCTTGATATGCATGAGTTCAATTTAATCTCTAAGAATTAATCCTTATTTTTTAGTGTGTTTCAGGTAAGGTAATCTCTGAACCTTTCTATTCTGTACAAGAGTTGGACCACGTTGAAGTACGCCTTTTATTTGCTGCATTCCATAAGCAACTTTTACCTTTAGCAAGGCAGCTACGAATGGTGCACTTGGACGGTGTTTTTTTGGCAGGTGCTGTAATCTTTGCTAGGTTGCAGGTTTGGTTGTGATGTAGAGGAAGAGTTAAAACAGGGAGCTACAGGCTTTTAGCTTTTTATGGGTCTGTATGTGAGCTGTGAGTGGGGTAAAGGCCAACCGCAATCCTTTTTATGGGCTAGGTTTGTTTGTTTTGTTGTTGGAAAATGTTTTATTAACTCCGTCTGCACATTACACACTTTTGATGTTGTCCACGTGGTCAGAATTGCTAATGTGGCAAAGGGCATTATTGTAAATGCGTAGATGGTGATGTGGCAAAGATAGTTTTGTAAATGTTATATAATATTTCAAAATTTTTTATGCTTGCAGGGAAAGATTTTCGAAGAGGGTTAGAATTTGGCTTTAGAGAGAGAAAGTCGGAGAAACTTAGGTTTGCGAACGATGTGAGAAGTTGGATTTCTCAATGCGCAGGGAGAATTGGGTGGTTGTTAGTGGTGGCGGTGTTGGAATCAGGAGGTTGTTGTTGGTGGTGGTGTTAGAATCGATTCGAATGAAGGAATGTCCGTGGGAGGGTAAGAGGCGATGTTAGAAATTGAGCGGAGCGTAAGCGACATTTGTTGGAGGATAAGCGGTGTTCGTCCATCGGATGGTAAGCGGGGTTCTGGTATTTGGTTGTGCGAGAACCCACGAAGGGTTTAGAGAAATTCGGGTTTTGAGAAATTTGGGATAGTAATCATTGTGGTACTACAAGCGTGGATTTCAAATCGGGTGATTGTGGTGGTCTGAGGGTAAGCACCGATCATCGGAAATGGTAAGCTTATAATTGATTAACAGTGTAACCATTTTTTCATTTGTTGGAATCTAGGAATTGAAAATTCCTTAACATATTTTTTTTGTCCTTAAAGTGCTTGTAATATGAGACATGAGGGGATTGAACACATGGCTAGGCTGCTAGAGAAGCGATTGGCTTTAGAGTTATCCAAGATGACACTAAAAGAAGCTCTCACACTTGCTCGTGCCTTTAGCCATCATCTTACTTTGATGGGTATTGCTGAAACTCAACACATGTATTAATTACTATTATTTTATTTTTATTCCACTAGTTGATATTTGTTTGTGTGAGTCTGTGTGAGGCCGAATCAATAATGCACTGATTGATGACATTGGTTCTGTATTGAGTGTATTCCTTGTGTTAACAGTAACTTTTCAAGTGGTTAATTGAATTTATAAATTGTTTCTAATAAAGCCAACTTTCAACATTTTTAACGAGTTGAATGAGTGATTGTCCTCTAATAGGAATATAGTATCCATGGATTTCTTTTTGTAATTTCGCAGAAATTCATTATAGGGAAAATTATTGAAAGATTTCAAACTATTTACCTTATATTGCATACATATCAATTACATTATGATTTTTTTTCTTTTCATCACTTTGTTCAGGTCCTAATTAATACCTTTCACAGGAATCATGATTTACAAAATTATAATGGGAGTTTATGAGTTAACTTGCTTAAGCTCTATAGTGACTGTAGGTACATATAAAGGATTAACTATTCATTTTGATTATGTTCTCTATTATGAACTTAGAGTGTAACTACCAATCATGTAAATTTGGAATTGAATACGTACCAAAATTTCACAATGACACGTGTTTTAGAAATGAAACCAATATGATGGTTATGATACCCTCTTGATTAATCTAATCTTTACTCATTTATTTTGATTGCATAAATTACATGTTTTGAAAGAATATATTGCTATAAGTAATTGTGGAAATGTTGTATATAGTACTTATATAAATTGATAGTTTATTAAATTACCTGAGGTGTATTATTTATCACCTTTTGTCACCTCAGCTCATTTTCTCCCATTTTGCAGTTTCTCGGTCTTCTAGATTTTCTATTACTTTGTCGAAATGAAGTTCTCTATGCATCTTCTTTTCATTCAACTAAGTATTTTTTTTTTTGTATTTGGGAATTAATTCTAAAATTGGAAAACAATTGACTGTAGCCGCAGAAATTGTACCATGAATTAGATGCTTGGGATAAACTTCAACAAGATTTGGTTTAATCTTGTTTTGGGATAAACGTTCAGTTTTGGTTTTGACTGCATGGGGTGGCCAATGTGAAGCAATGCTCATTTTTTGTGAGTTTATGTTCATTGTATGCTTATGGGTTCATGTATGAAAGAAGTTTGGGGTGAATTGTGATGTTTGAGTGCAGTCCCTGAAATATGTGAGCAAGAAACCACGTTTTTTTGACTAGGGTGTCCAATTTTGGTTTTGACTGCATGGGGTGGCCAATGTGAAGGCACTGCCCAATTTTTGTGTAGTTTTGTGCATTGTATGCTTATAGGTTCGTGTATGAAAGATTTGTTGGGTGAATTGTGATGTTTGAGTGCAGTCCCTAAATTTGTGAGCATGTAACCATTTTTTTTTGACTCAGGTGTCTAGTTTTGGTTTTGACTGCATAGGGTGAACAATGTGAAGGCACTGCCCAATTTTTGTGTGGTTGTGTACATTGTATGCTTATGGGTTCGTGTATGAAAGATTTGTTGGGTGAATTGTGATATTTGAGTGTAGTCCCTAAAGTTGTGAGCGGTTAACCACATTTTTTGACTGAGGTGTCCAGTTTTGGTTTTTACTGAATGGGGTGGCCAATGTGAAGCAGTGCTCATTTCTTGTGTGTTTATGTTCATTGTATACTTATGGATTCATGTATGAAAGAAGTTTGGGGTGAATTGTGATGTTTGTGTGCAGTCCCTAAAATTTGTGAGCAAGTAACCACTTTTTTTGACTAGGGTGTCCAGTTTTGATTTTGACTGCATGGGGTGGCCAATGTGAGGCAATACTCATTTTTTGTGTGTTTATGTTCATTGTATGCTTATGGATTTTTGTATGAAAGAAGTTTGGGGTGAATTGTGATGTTTGAGTGCAGTTCCTGAAATTTGTGAGCAGGTAACTACGTTTTTTTGACTAGGGTATTCAATTTTGGTTTTGATTGCATGGGTGGCCAATAGGAAGGTAGTGCCCAATTTTTGTGCGATTGTGTGCATTATATGCTTATGGGTTCATGTATGAAAGAATTGTGTGGTGAATTGTATGGCCAATGTGATATCATGATATAGGATATGGGACAACATAAACTAACAAGTTAAAAATCATATCCAAAAATCATGAATAAATAGTGAGAGTGAAATCCAAAAAATTACAAATAAAAACAATAAAGCATGAAAATAAAAATTCTCTATACAAAATTCTTCTTTAATATTACTATTTATAATAAAGTAAATTTCTTAAAATAAACGAGACTAAATATATATTAGTCACCGAGTCAAGAAAAAAAGCTGTTTTGATAAGCAAAATATCATTTTTAATAACCACTCAAAATAATTTAAATCAAATAAATAATTTTAATATTTTGAAATACACAAAAAATATATATCAATCTTTCTCACATATTTTAAAAAAAAATTAAAGAAAATTTTTTAAAAAAATTGGGACCTCTTTCTTTTGAATGTAATATATATGTCAGATCTAGAATAATGATAAAGTTTAATACACTGTAAATTGATATAACAAAATATGAATTAAAGATATTTAGCGTATGTTAAACATCAGGAAATCTTGTTATAAAATTTTTGTATACACAACCCCATTTACATTGATATAGATTATTTAATCAAATTTCTGCTACATATTATTCATAAGAAATATGAAAATCGTTATGAACTTTATTATTTGTTAAACGTTTTCAAAACCACATAAAATTTTATAAAGTCCCGTCTATCTTTAATGTAGTGTTTAACAATTTCATAATGAAATATATAATTTACTTAATTTTAGTGTCGGTAGAAAGGATAATGATTTATTATTGTTAATATAAATGTTTAATATACAACATAAAAAAAATTATTTACCTTAAGAAGAATTTCCCACTTTATATTTTAAAAATATATTTATCAAATATTTTTCAACCACGTAAATGTCATAATAATAAGTTTTTTTTTTTTTTTATCAGCGTCACAATAATAAGTTATTTCAAAAGTAATAAACTTTAACTCCATAATTTTTTTATTTGACTGATCTTAAAGCAACACCCAGTGACACAATCACTAGTAATTTTTTTCTTTGAATAAAAAAATCCAATTATCATTGTATTTTTCTTATACAATGAAAAAATTTCACCAAACAATGATTTGTGGTATTTCTGAAGCAAGTCATGTTATGCAAAATTCTATAATAGGAAAAATATCACATTTGACACTAGGGAAGTGATTGAAAATCTGTTTTTACATGCGAGACACATCAATTTTTAATTCTAAAGTAATTTTAATAATAGTTACTATATTCAAGATTTCATATATCAAATACTCAATATTACTTCTAAAAAGTTAATTAGGTATAATTAAAATATTAGTTTTTTAATTTTAAGTTTAATTGTTGAATTTGTGACTATTGATTTATTATTCTACTATGTTTAAATTGTTTTATAGATAGTTTAAACTAAATATAAGTAATGTAGAGTGTTACCCAACATATAATATTAAGGGCATGAATACTTCAATTCATGAATATGAAGTTTTATACTAAACACTATACAAACTATAAGATGTTTATGTTCTTCATTTGCATTATTTTCATATATTTCTTGTTGCTTTACCTTTGTTGGTATATAAGTCCGTAACTAGAATTACTGTGGGTTGCCACAGCATTCTGTAGTCTTTTGGTTCATGCATGGATGCTTGCGCAAGAAAAAGCCAAAGAACAAAGAAAAAAGACAAAAGAGAGAGAGACAAAACGCAATCACACAACCCACTCAACTTAGTCACTGGCTGATCAAGATGGCCGCGTCCATGTATGTCTAAATGCCATGCACAGCAACACGTACTTAACATGCACTTTAAATCGCTCACCATCTCAACCCACACACCAACACATTGCTTTTTTCTTCGTACACACCCAATGCGCGCAATCCACCTTCATCATCACCACAACCACCTGTATATCTATTCATTCTCTTCCGCCACCTCAATTTCTTCACTTCAACACATGTCAACCTGCATATGCGTGTCATCCCATGCCCAGATCTCCATGCATGTTCCAACCACCTTCTCTCTTATATAATACCTATAAATACCCCTAATATCACTCACTTCTTTCATCATCCATCCATCCAGAGTACTACTACTCTACTACTATAATACCCCAACCCAACTCATATTCAATACTACTCTACTATGATGAGAGCAAGGGTTCCACTCCTGTTGCTGGGAATTCTTTTCCTGGCATCACTTTCTGCCTCATTTGCCATTTCACTCCGGGAGCACAACGAGAGCCAAGATAACCCCTTCTACTTCAGCTCTGACAACTCCTGGCAGACTCTATTCAAAAACCAATATGGTCACATTCGTGTCCTCCAGAGGTTCGACCAACGCTCCGAACGACTTCAGAATCTTGAAGACTACCGTCTTGTGGAGTTCATGTCCAAACCCGAAACCCTCCTTCTTCCTCAGCAGGCTGATGCTGAGTTCCTCCTAGTTGTCCGTAGTGGTAAGTAATTGCTACTGATATCACTTGTTTCTTCTTGCAGAAATATGGTAATGAGTTTGTTATAATTTCAGGGAGTGCCTTACTCGCCTTGGTGAAGCCTGGTGGGACAATCATCTACTCCCTTAAACAACAGGATACCCTGAAAATCCCTGCAGGAACCATTTTCTTTTTGATTAACCCTGAGAACAACGAGGATCTCAGAATAATCAAACTCGCCATGACCGTTAACAACCCTCAGATTCAAGTACCGCCTTTCGTAATACCGAACTAATTTTTTGTTATTTTAACTTGCAATTTCTCTCCAAATGTGATGATAAATGTTTGTCCTGTAGGACTTTTTCCTATCTAGCACAGAAGCCCAACAATCCTACTTGTACGGGTTCAGCAAGCATATTCTAGATGCCTCCTTCAATGTAAGAAAGAAAACAGCATCTAACTACATATTTGCGTTGCCATTTAGCTAGTTCGTTTTTTTTTTACGGCAAAAAACGAATAAATTAAATTGAGGCTCAACCCTACACCCTTATACTTTGTCTAAATGTCACAAACCCTTATACTTTGTCTAAATGTCATACTTGTTAATGATATCATTATATATGTTTGCATGATTTTTATAGAGCCCAATCGAGGAGATCAATAGGCTTCTGTTTGCAGAGGAGGGACGGCAAGAGGGAGTGATTGTGAACATTGGATCGGATCTGATTCAGGAACTGAGCAGACATGCCAAATCTAGTTCAAGGAAATCCCTTGACCATAACTCCTTGGATATCTCCAACGAATGGGGAAACCTGACTGATATTGTCTATAACTCCTTGGATGTGTTACTCACTTATGTGGAGATCAAAGAGGTAAATACAAAGAAAAACCATATAGGCAAACTCAGCAATTGAGTTCTATAATTCACTGTCGTCTTGGTTAGAAAATCTTAGTATTGGGACTATAATTAAATAATGGTTTTTTTTGTTAACAAATTTAGGGAGGTCTTTTTGTGCCACACTACAATTCTAAGGCCATTGTCATACTAGTGGTTGAGGAAGGAGTAGCAAAAGTTGAACTTGTTGGCCCAAAAAGAGAAAAGGAAAGCTTGGAATTGGAGACGTACAGAGCTGACGTTTCTGAAGGCGATGTATTTGTAATCCCAGCAGCATTTCCAGTTGCCATCAAGGCTATCTCCAATGTGAATTTCACTTCTTTCGGTATCAATGCTAATAACAACTATAGGATCTTCCTTACAGGTATATATATTTATTATATATGACCATGAATTTGAATATAGGGTTGTTGATGAAAGTTGGGTGATGGGGTTTTTTATTTATAATTGGTAATGCGTGATTGTGATTGTGATTGAAAATATGAAGGTAAGGGAGGTCCAACAGGTGAGGAAGACAATATCATAAGTGCCGGCATCAATCCAGACGTGTTGGGGCTTATGTTCCCTGGGTCTGGTGAGGATGTTCAGAAGCTGTTCAATAACCAGAATTTATCGCACTTTGTGAATGGAAGCTATCACAAGAATGCACACCCTCACGCTCACGAACAGGAACAGCAAAAACAGCAAAAGGGAAGAAAGGGTGCATTTGTGTACTGAATAAGTATGAACTAAAATGCATGTTTGGTGTAAGAGCTCATGGAGAGCATGGAAATATGTATCGGACCATGTAACAGTAATAACTGAGCTCCACCTCACTTCTTCTATGAATAAACAAAGGATGTTATGATATATTAAGACCATATACACCTTACATACTAATAAGTTATTATTTTAATTCTTTTATTTTATTTTTTAATTTAAAATATTATTATATTATTACAAAGAGGTGAGAAGTGTACGTTGTCAAGAAAAAGTTTTCCATAAACAAATCAAAAAGTTTTCCGTAAACAAATCGAGCATATAAATGATGCTTATGTTTGATGTCTTGGCTTTCTCCAAAGCTAATTTGATATGGTTAGCTGGTGGTACCAAAATAAATTTTCTCTTACTATAATAAATTATTTGCAGCTTATGGAATGCATCAAATAAAAGGCGTACTTCAACGTGGTCCAACTCTTGTACAGAATAGAAAGGTTCAGAGATTATCTTACCTGAAATACACTAAAAAATAAGGATTAATTCTTAGAGATTAAATTGAACTCATGCATATCAAGGACTCTAGACACCACGGTAGTCAGAGAATGAGAAATTTGCTGACCGTATTTTAGAAGAGATCCAAGACCATACCTTAACCTATATTAGGGAAAAAATCTCTGTGTGATCAACTACTCCATCTTTAAATAAGCAATTATTCCTGTGAACGAGACATGTGTAATATAGAAAACCATGACTTTCTAAGCTAACCTAACATAACATTGTCAACTAGACATAAATGTTAAGGAGAAATAACAATAATTATAAAGAGAGAGGTTTGCATTCACTTATATATTATATATTACCTATTTATATATTATACTAGGATGTTAAATATATATAAATTTATTATTATATAATTTTAGAATAATAATAAATAATATAAGTAATAATAATGATAATAATTATAATAAAATTTTTAAACAAACTAACATATATTATCATAATTTTGTTGTTTGGTTTCATTAATCAATATCTTTGTTTTTTTATATCATTATATTTAAGTTGAATTTTAGGACTCATACAAAGTAAAATGAGTTTTAAATTTTCAAGTCTTAACATGAAGATCACTATTAACTGGTGTTTGAAACAGATTGAGCAAAACATTTACCTATAAAAAAAGTAAATATTGTCATAAATTTATATTATTGTTTAATCTTGCGAACGAATCTCAACTATTAAAAGAGAGTGAAGATATTTAACTTTTGGTAAATTAACAAATCATTATTTAACATTATATGAAACTTTTTAAGTTTCTAATACAATCAAGCACAAATCCACAAAAGAGTAGTAATAATAATCATTATTTTTTTTTATCGGCAAGTAAAAAATAAATAAATATGAACCATTTTAAGAGTGGTTTAACTCTTATACATGACTATAACACAACAAAACCCACCAAACCCCTTCTAAAGAACCTTATCTTTACAAAACTAGAAACAACAGACAACCAAACTAAAGGAAGAAACCTTGCAAAAGCTCACTTAATCAAAAACATACAAGTCATAGGATCCAAACACCAGAATAAGTAAAGCAAGCAGAAACACATTTAGATGTTATCCAAGATCAAACGTTTAATTGAGCCAACGTGAACATTTCCAAATGATCAATCACTCCATCTTTGAAAATATGCTTATTCCTGTGCTTTCAAATTTCATTAACAATTGCAATCCAAACACTACCTCAAACAACATTTACCTGGTCAGGAGCGTATAACAAATTAAAATACAAGAAGTGTGAAACAGGATCAACATGATCTACCGACGTTATCTCATCCATGCATCGTAATAATAATAATCATCATAATAACTAAAAAACACACCATACAATAAAACAATTAAATAATATAAAAAGTTCAGTTTAATCCCCCTTCTGTTATTTTATTATCATTATAATAAATTCACCTTAATGTTTATTGTTACTGTATATTGAATTACATGTGATGTGAAAAAATTAAATCATTTTAAAAAATTTTGGGATCAAATTATTGTTTTAAAAAAGTGGGGATGAAATTACAATTTTCAAAAATAATTTGGAAAAAAAATAATGACTAAACTTTGTATTTAATTAGGATTTTGAATAATTTTATTTAATTCAAATTTTTATTTAAGTATGATATTGAATAATTTAAGATTTCTATTTATTTATAATTTTGAATAATCTATGAATTTTATTTTTTTCCAGAGACAATAAATAATTTAGGATTTAAATTTATTTTTATTATGAATTTTAGGAATTTTATATGTTTCAAAATTGAAACTATTAAATAAAATTTATAAATTTTTCAAAATCCTAAATTAATGTATCACACCTATATTTCTCATTTTTTTTTGCTGATATTTCAATATTTTAATGTACCAAAAATTAATTGATGACGAAGAAACTATGTGGAGTTACTTTTAAGAATTGGGTTTTGGGTTAAGTCAGATCAACCATTCTAAATCTCACAACAAAATTAAACCAAAATAATACATATTTGACACTCTAAAAAATGTTACAACCTAAAAAATAAAATAAATATAATTAAAATATTATTATCTTGAGTTGTTAAATAAATATTTATTATTTTGAGTTTTTAAATGAATGATTTTTGTTTGGTGGGTAATAAATATTATCATTTGATGTGAAATATAAAATTACAGGCTGAGACTTTGGTTAATAAAGTAATTATATGTGTTTCTTTGTTCTTTTGGTTTGCTTGGTTAATTAAAGTCTAATAACTTTTTTTAGTGTTAATTTTTGGTATTATTAAATTATAATGTATTATATTAAATTCTTTTACATATTATTATATTAATTAAATATGAATTTAAATTTAAAATATAATTCATTTATTTTTTTATAAAAATATGAATTTGTATTGGATTTGGATTTATAAAAAATTCAATTTTTTTTATAAAATTATAAATTTAAAATCCAATCCAAATTATTTTTATAAAAAATTTAAATGTAAATTTAAAATTTGATTCAAATATTTGGATTTAACCACCCATAATTCTTATTTTATTTTTTATCAACGAAAAATTAATTAAATTAAAAAAGAACTTCTTCATAAATGTCTCAAACCCGTATAAAAAAACAATTCCAACAACCGATGATTGATTGCTACAAAGGCAAAGGCAATTCTAACAACAAAACAAATAAACCTAGTCATTGTATGTCTTAAATGTCTATAATTCTGTCAATACAATGTCAACCCATGTCCAAAAACATTTAACAATTCAAAGGTCAAAATTTGATTTATAAGTTCAACCATGTATCCAATCCTAATAACTCAGCATTACAGGGCATCACATTTTTCTGCTCCTCAAGTCCAAATATGACAGCAAATGTTCACGATGGAAGTTGTCTTCGTGAAGCACCCACTTGCAAACCAAATCCTGCCGCAAAATATTGAAGTTAGTTCTAAGAGATAATCAGAACATAGGAGATAAGGGCATAACAAACACAATAAAATTAACAAAGCATGTCAATCATTCAAAAAGAAAACTGGACACCCCAGTGAAAAAATGTGGTTACTTGCTCACAAATTCAAAGACTACACTCAAACATGACAATTCACCCCACAATTGTTTCATACATGAACCCACAAACATAGAATGCACAAAACCACACAAGAAAAGGGGAATGCCTTAACATTGCCCACCCCATGTATTCTAAAAGAAAATTGGACACCCAAATGAAAAAATGTGGTTACCTGCTCACAAATTCATGTACTGCACTCAAACATGACAATTCACCCCTCAATTGCTTCATACATGAACCCACAAGCATACAATGCACAAAACCATATAAGAAAAGGGGACTACCTTAACATTGGTCATCCCATGCTTCAAAAAGGGGACTGCCTTAAATATTTTTTTTAGTTCTAATTCTTATAATTATTTTATTTTTATCTCTCTAATGTACTATGGGATTTATAAAATCGGACTTTAGTTTAGTGGCTGTAAAATATTTGCTTTATTATCATCTTTCTAAGTACATGAAACCAATCCTAAGTACTGACCTCTATGTATTCTAATACTATATCACCGTCCTAATTAAATAGGAAAACAAATCATCATAATATATACAAAAGTCATTGCCACTAGATAGATTATAAGGGCATATGAAAACAATCCTAACAGATAATTTATGTAAGCAAGATATATTAGTTTATATTTTTATTTATTAGAACGATATATTTTTAATTTTTAGGAAATTTATTTGGTAGATATAAAAAAATTCGAGATTGATTATGGATAGGTAAGATTTAGTTGCATGTTCCATACAAGGAGAGAATGTCTTATCTTTTCTTGCTATTCCTTCCTCTCCATTTTGAAAATATGAGTAGTGTCATTACATTACAATGTTTATCAACAGAAGGAACACAAATAACATATAAAATATTAACAATAAGAAAAGCAGGAAAATGGCAATGAACCCATAATTCACATTGGCCATACAATTCACCACACAATTCTTTCATACATGAACCCATAAGCATATAATGCACACAATCGCACAAAAATTGGGCACTACCTTCCTATTGGCCACCCATGCAATCAAAACCAAAATTGAATACCCTAGTCAAAAAAACGTAGTTACCTGCTCACAAATTTCAGGAACTGCACTCAAACATCACAATTCACCCCAAACTTCTTTCATACAAAAATCCATAAGCATACAATGAACATAAACACACAAAAAATGAGTATTGCCTCACATTGGCCACCCCATGCAGTCAAAATCAAAACTGGACACCCTAGTCAAAAAAAGTGGTTACTTGCTCACAAATTTTAGGGACTGCACACAAACATCACAATTCACCCCAAACTTCTTTCATACATGAATCCATAAGTATACAATGAACATAAACACACAAGAAATGAGCACTGCTTCACATTGGCCACCCCATTCAGTAAAAACCAAAACTGGACACCTCAGTCAAAAAATGTGGTTAACCGCTCACCAGTGTTATTGATATCGGATAACGGATCATATCGGAGACCCCAAAATCCCTTTATAGAGTTATAACGGAACCCATAACGGATTATGGCGGAAGCATAGCGGTTGAAAGTAATATAATATATGTATATATAAATAACTTCAAAAAATGCAAAATAATGGTGGTCAGTGGCGGTCGGCGGCGGCAGCAACGACAGTCGGCGAGGTCGGCGGCGGCGGTAGCGGCGGTAGGAGCGGCGGTCAGTGGTGGCAGGGAGAAATAAGGTATAGTGGCTATGTGATGGCATAGGTATTACTTATGTGGGCCCAAAATAGGCCCAAAAGCCTAATGTTAAGCCAGTTGTTTAAATTAGGGTTGTCTTCCCAGCCGCACACCACACTCAAGTTTTAAAACTTTAAAGTCTTTTGTTAAAATTTTAAAATTTTTTATTATGTTTAAGTTAAAATGGGCCTTTGGCCCAAACTTTTATTTCCTAAAAATTAGGTTTAGGTCATCTGCAGCCTTCTTCTTCATCAGCCGCCGCAGCCCTTCTTCTTCCTCAGCCACACGCAGCTCCATCAAGCTCCGCTGCCGCCGCTGCCACAATTTTTTTCCGATATTTTGGATATATCCGATATCCGTTACCACTCCGCCATTGCAATAGCGGCCGCCATGGGCCGCCATGAGAAATCCGATTCGCCACCGCCTTGTTGTGGCGGTGGTCAGGAATTCCGCCACCGAAATCCGCCATGGCGACGCCATGGCCGATAAGTGATAACACTGCCGCTCACAACTTTAGGGACTACACTCAAATATCACAATTCACCCAACAAATCTTTCATACACGAACCCATAAGCATACAATGTACACAACCACACAAAAATTGGGCAGTGCCTTCACATTGTTCACCCTATGCAGTCAAAACCAAAACTAGACACCTGAGTCAAAAAAAATGGTTACATGCTCACAAATTCAGGGACTGCACTCAAACATCACAATTCACCCAACAAATCTTTCATACACGAACCTATAAGCATACAATGCACAAAACTACACAAAAATTGGGCAGTGCCTTCACATTGGCCACCCCATGCAGTCAAAACCAAAATTGGACACCCTAGTCAAAAAAATGTGGTTTCTTGCTCACATATTTCAGGGACTGCACTCAAACATCACAATTCACCCCAAACTTCTTTCATACATGAACCCATAAGCATACAATGAACATAAACTCACAAAAAATGAGCATTGCTTCACATTGGCCACCCCATGCAGTCAAAACCAAAACTGAACGTTTATCCCAAAACAAGATTAAACCAAATCTTGTTGAAGTTTATCCCAAGCATCTAATTCATGGTACAATTTTTGCGGCTACAGTCAATTGTTTTCCAATTTTAGAATTAATTCCCAAATACAAAAAAAAAAAATACTTAGTTGAATGAAAAGAAGATGCATAGAGAACTTCATTTCGACAAAGTAATAGAAAATCTAGAAGACCGAGAAACTGCAAAATGGGAGAAAATGAGCCGAGGTGACAAAAGGTGATAAATAATACACCTCAGGTAATTTAATAAACTATCAATTTATATAAGTACTATATACAACATTTCCACAATTACTTATAGCAATATATTCTTTCAAAACATGTAATTTATGCAATCAAAATAAATGAGTAAAGATTAGATTAATCAAGAGGGTATCATAACCATCATATTGGTTTCATTTCTAAAACACGTGTCATTGTGAAATTTTGGTACGTATTCAATTCCAAATTTACATGATTGGTAGTTACACTCTAAGTTCATAATAGAGAACATAATCAAAATGAATAGTTAATCCTTTATATGTACCTACAGTCACTATAGAGCTTAAGCAAGTTAACTCATAAACTCCCATTATAATTTTGTAAATCATGATTCCTGTGAAAGGTATTAATTAGGACCTGAACAAAGTGATGAAAAGAAAAAAAATCATAATGTAATTGATATGTATGCAATATAAGGTAAATAGTTTGAAATCTTTCAATAATTTTCCCTATAATGAATTTCTGCGAAATTACAAAAAGAAATCCATGGATACTATATTCCTATTAGAGGACAATCACTCATTCAACTCGTTAAAAATGTTGGAAGTTGGCTTTATTAGAAATAATTTATAAATTCAATTAACCACTTGAAAAGTTACTGTTAACACAAGGAATACACTCAATACAGAACCAATGTCATCAATCAGTGCATTATTGATTCGGCCTCACACAGAGCTCACACAAACAAATATCAACTAGTGGAATAAAAATAAAATAATAGTAATTAATACATGTGTTGAGTTTCAGCAATACCCATCAAAGTAAGATGATGGCTAAAGGCACGAGCAAGTGTGAGAGCTTCTTTTAGTGTCATCTTGGATAACTCTAAAGCCAATCGCTTCTCTAGCAGCCTAGCCATGTGTTCAATCCCCTCATGTCTCATATTACAAGCACTTTAAGGACAAAAAAAATATGTTAAGGAATTTTCAATTCCTAGATTCCAACAAATGAAAAAATGGTTACACTGTTAATCAATTATAAGCTTACCGTTTCCGATGATCGGTGCTTACCCTCAGACCACCACAATCACCCGATTTGAAATCCACGCTTGTAGTACCATAGTGATTACTATCCCAAATTTCTCAAAACCCGAATTTCTCTAAACCCTTCGTGGGTTCTCGCACAACCAAATACCAGAACCCCGCTTACCATCCGATGGACGAACACCGCTTATCCTCCAACAAATGCCGCTTACCCTCCGCTCAATTTCTAACATCGCCTCTTACCCTCCCACGGACATTCCTTCATTCGAATCGATTCTAACACCACCACCAACAACAACCTCCTGATTCCAACACCGCCACCACTAACAACCACCCAATTCTCCCTGCGCATTGAGAAATCCAACTTCTCACATCGTTCGCAAACCTAAGTTTCTCCGACTTTCTCTCTCTAAAGCCAAATTCTAACCCTCTTCGAAAATCTTTCCCTGCAAGCATAAAAAATTTTGAAATATTATATAACATTTACAAAACTATCTTTGCCACATCACCATCTACGCATTTACAATAATGCCCTTTGCCACATTAGCAATTTTGACCACGTGGACAACATCAAAAGTGTGTAATGTGCAGACGGAGTTAATAAAACATTTTCCAACAACAAAACAAACAAACCTAGCCCATAAAAAGGATTGCGGTTGGCCTTTACCCCACTCACAGCTCACATACAGACCCATAAAAAGCTAAAAGCCTGTAGCTCCCTGTTTTAACTCTTCCTCTACATCACAACCAAACATGCAACCTAGCAAAGATTACAGCACCTGCCAAAAAAACACCGTCCAAGTGCACCATTCGTAGCTGCCTTGCTAAAGGTAAAAGTTGCTTATGGAATGCAGCAAATAAAAGGCGTACTTCAACGTGGTCCAACTCTTGTACAGAATAGAAAGGTTCAGAGATTACCTTACCTGAAACACACTAAAAAATAAGGATTAATTCTTAGAGATTAAATTGAACTCATGCATATCAAGGACTCTAGACACCACGGTAGTCAGAGAATGAGAAATTTGCTGACCGTATTTTAGAAGAGATCCAAGACCATACCTTAACCTATATTAGGGAAAAAATCTCTATATGATCAACTACTCCACCTTTAAATAAGCAATTATTCCTGTAAACGAGACATGTGTACTATAGAAAACCATGACTTTCTAAGCTAACCTAACATAACATTGTCAACTAGACATAAATGTTAAGGAGAAATAACAATAATTATAAAGAGAGAGGTTTGCATTCACTTATATATTATATATTATCTATTTATATATTATACTATGATGTTAAATATATCTAAATTTATTATTATATAATTTTAGAATAATAATAAATAATATAAGTAATAATAATGATAATAATTATAATAAAATTTTTAAACAAACTAACATATATTATCATAATTTTGTTGTTTGGTTTCATTAATCAATATGTTTGTTTTTTTATATCATTATATTTAAGTTGAATTTTAGGACTCATACAAAGTAAAATGAGTTTTAAATTTTCAAGTCTTAACATGAAGATCACTATTAACTGGTGTTTGAAACAGATCGAGCAAAACATTTATCAATAGAAAAAAAGTAAATATTGTCATAAAATATTATTATATTATTATAAAAAGGTGAGAAGTGTACGTTGTCAAGAAAAAGTTTTCCATAAACAAATCAAAAAGTTTTCCATAAACAAATCCAGCATATAAATGATGCTTATATAAATGATGCTTGTGTTTGGTGTCTTGGCTTTCTGCAAAGCTAATTTGATATGGTGGTACTGAATCGTGACGGCTTATGGAATGCAGCAAATAAAATGTCATTTAACCCTTATACATAATAAAAAAGGTTAAGAGATTACCATAAATAAATAGTACAAAATAAAATCTTTATAGAATAAAAAGTTTCAGAGATTACATAAACAAATAGTACAAAACAAAGTGCTAGGAAATCATGAAGAAGACTTAAAATTATAATTATAAAGAGACTTAACAATTATAAAAATATAATACTACCCACTTGTATATTATACTAGGATTTTTTACGTAATTTATTTTAAAAATATAATATATTTATTATATAGATTTCGTTTGATAAAATATAGAAGGATTTAAAATAATAATAAATAACATAATATATATAATATATAAATGTATAAATTTATTATTATATAATTTTAGAATAATAATAAATAATACAAGTAGTAATAATAATAATTATAATAAATTTTTCAAACAAAATAATATGTATTATCATAATTTTGTTGTTTGGTTTCATTAATCAATATATTTGTTTTTTTTTATCATTATATTTAATTTGGTTTTTATGACTCATATAACATAAAACGAATTTTAAATTTTAGAGTTTTAACATGAAGACTCCTATTAATTTGGACTTGTGTTTGGAATTGTGTTTGAAATAGATGGAACAAAACATTTACCTATAAAAAAGTAAATATTATCATAAATCTATATCATTATTTAACATTTCTGAAACAAATCTCAATTATTAAAAGAGTGAACATATTTGACTTTTTGGTAATTCAACAAATCATTATTTAGCACTATACAAAACTTTTTCTGTTCCAATAAAATCAAACACAAATCCATAAATGAGTAGTAATAATAATTAAAAAAACACACCATGCAATAAAACAATAAAATAATATAAAAAGTTTAGAGCAATTCCCCCTCTATTATATTATTATCATTATAACAAATTCACCTTAATGTTTGTTGTCACTTGATATTGGATTACATGTGTTGTAACAAAATTAAATCATTTTAAAAAATTTTGGGATCAAATTATTGTTTTAAAAAAAGTGAGGATGAAATTACATTTTTCAAAAATAATTTGGGTCAAAAATAGTGACTAAACCTTGTATTTATTTACGATTTTGAATAATTTAAAAATTTTATTTAATTTAAATTTTTATTTAAGCATGATATTGAATAATTTAGGATTTCTATTTATTTAAAATTTTGAATAATCTATGTATTTTATTTTTTTCAGACTTTTATTTAAGTAGGACAATAAATAATTTAGGGTTTGAATTTATTTTTTATTTTGAATTTTAGAAATTTTATTTATTTCAAATTTAAATTATTAAATAAAATTTAAAAATTTTTCAAAATCCTAAATTAATGTATCACACCTATATTTCTCATTCTTTTTGCTGATATTTCAACATTTTAATGTACTAAAAATAAATTAATGGTGAAGAGACTATGTGGAGTTACTTTTAAGAATTGGGTTTTGGATTAAATATTGTTATCTTGAGTTGTTAAATAAATATTCATTATTTTGAGTTGTTAAATGAATGAATTTTGTGACTTTTTTTTTTCTCCAAATAACACTATTTTCATTTTTATTTTCATATCTAGCACCTTTTTGTTTTTATTTGTTATAAAAGCTTTTATGGTAGGGATCACTATAGAGCTTGACATCTCAGCTAGGCTGACACCTCAAGTAACAACAATCATCTGCCATTACATGAAAAAAGTATTGTTAAAAAAATGAAAAAAAAAGAAAACACAAAAATATGGGGGGACTAGACCAAAATCCATATGTTAACAAAAACGATAAATAGGTAGACTATATCTATTTATAAAGAATTCCAAGAATAGACTAGATGGAAGCCTATTATACCAATGAAATGATTCTCTATGAATAAATCCTAAATTAGCCAACTTACCAGCACACGCATTCCCTTCACGAAAAATATGAGTAACCCAAAACCTGATTTTCCCACAATAATTAAGATAAGTATTCCATCGATTACGAATCATCCACGGAACATTAGTACTAGCAGTAAACGCAGCACAAACCAAGGAAGAATCACATTCAAGTCAGACATGAGTAAGCCCCATCTTTTGAGCTTCCTCCATAGCATGTATAACTCCATAAAACTCAGCAATAGTAGCAGTCTAAACATCAAGAAACGCAGAGAAAGCACCAATAAATTCCTCCATACTTCCACGGAAAATACCTCCACAAGTAGCAAGACCAGGATACCCCCTAGTAGCTCCATCAGTATTAATTTTAACCCAGCCTGGTGAAGGAAACTCCCATCTAACCGGAAGAGGACGAAGAACTTTACCACTACGAGTATTAATACCAAAAAATTTAATCACATTAAAATCCAACATATCATTCTTCATTGAAGCTTTAGACGAATTTCCCACTATACAAGTTAAATCTTTAATTACCGAAGTAGCTGTAGAAACGTCAATCTTTTCCTGAAATCTAGCAAAATTCCTCATACGTCATATCATCCATATAGAAAAAGTTATCACAGCAAGCTTAATCAATTTAACCAAAGGACTACCACCACTCTTAATAAAAGAAAGAAGGTCATCCTTATTAGAGAAATGAGAAGTAACAAAAATCTGTCGAACTCAACTCTAAATATGCACCGCATTAGAACATTCAAAAAATAAATGTTGAATAGATTCCTCATGCTTTTCACAGAGCGTACACATAGAACATTTTCTTTTTGTTTTTATTTTCTATCTTGCACCTTTTTGTTTTTATTTTTCTATCTAGCACCATTTTTTCTCATGGTTTCATTTTGTATTTTTGAAAAAAAAAAAAAAATCTCTTAAAATTTGATTTCTGGGGATGGTGTTTTTAGAATTTTTTATTTCTTTGTCTAGAGTTAATGGAAAAGAAAAAAAAAAGAAATATAAAATAGAATGAAAATAAATTTAAGAACCAATAAAATAAAATAAAATAATTTTTAAAAACTTGTTTGAGTAAAACAAATTTTGAAAATTTTAATTAAAAATGGGGAGAATAAATTTTAAATATTTATAAAATTGTAGTGAATTTAAATATTTATAAAATTGAAATAGAAGAAAATTTGAAAATTAAAAATTAAATATATAAAAGTTTATGAAGAAATATTAATACAAAGAGTGTGAAATAAAATATTTTATAGGTATTTTGATGTAAGTAAATATTATGGATAAAATAAATGAAAATTATAATATTATTTTTCTTTTTTTTTTTAATTTTTATTGTGGAGAATAAATTATAATACATTTGTAAATATATTTTTATAATAAAATTCGGATGAAAAGATTATAATAAATTATAATATTGGTATTAATTAAATATCAAAGTAAGTAATTGTAAAAATTAAATAAAATTGTTTGAATATTTTATTAAAAAAATTAACTGAATGGTTTAAAAAATTATAAATAAAAATTAAGTTATTTATTGGTGATATGTATGTAATAATAAAAAAATTAAGTGAATAAATTTATTATTAGGTTTAATAAAAAAATAAATGTATAAATTATAATTTTAAAATAAAAAAGAAAAAAATTATATTTAAATTGAAAGATTATGTAAATAATGAGTTATGTATAAATATATACCGTAAATTATAATAACAAATATGAATATATAATATTTCTTATAATTTGTTGGGGTTTATGGTTTAGGTTAAAGGGTTTAAGACTTATGATTTAGGATTTAGGGTTTAAGGGGTAGAGTTTACATTAATTTTATCCATAATATTTACGTACATCAAAATACCTATAAAATATTTTATTTTATTATCTATGTATTGATATTTCTTCATAAATTTTTATAGATATAATTTTTAATTTTTAATTTTCAAATTTCAAATTTTTTTCTATTTTAATTTTATAAATATTTAAATTTATTACAATTTTATAAATATTTAAAAGTGGAAATAGTGTTATCTGAAAAAATAAAAACAAAAGAGTGTTAGATAGGGAAATAAAAATAAAAAAATGAGAAAAATAAAAGTGAAAATAATGCTAGTTGAGAAAAAAAGTCTTCCTTTTCATCTTCCATTAATACTAAATTTTTTTCAAGGTTTATAGTTTTAATTTAATATTAGTTTTATAATTGAGTAAATTTTTTTTTTCTTGTAAAAAATGGGTTGATAGATCAATTCAGCCCACCATAGATTTAGGTCACATGGGTCAAGTCCAACTTTTGACCATTATAAGTGTAGTAAAAATATTTTAAAAATAATACTATTTTTAACGGACTTTAACTATCAATATATTTAAATAATTAATAGAGCTTAATCTAAGCTAAAATATATATAAACTCTTTTTTAAAATATAGAAAGTTGAATTTCTTAAGAAGACTGAAATTGACATAAAAGATATAGAATTAAATAAATAACTTATTTAAAAATATCTGGGAACATTGGCTAAAATATAATCGAAAACATGAAGCTTTCTTCAAATTGATCCATCTTATATAAGTAATGTTTTTAAAAAATTAAGGTTGTTGTGTAAAAGAACCCTAAAACGATTATAATCCTTGCATGACCCGTTTTCATTGACATGAAAGTTTATACTTCAGCCACGCCCTCAATTATTCTGAGCATTTCATTTCCTTCTCCCCCCCCCCCAATATTCACATGTGATTTTTTCACCATATTATTTATAATTTTCAATTAATATATCTAATTTAACTACTAGTTAAAGTTCATTGTAATGGATCATGTGTAAAAAACAATTATATAAACTTCGTGAATCTGAATTTTGTGGTGGTTATTCTTGTAAGAAGGGTTTTAGTTTTTATTTTTTAGTTTGTGTTGTTTGCTTTTCTGTAGTATAGTATGGTTTAGGTAAGTTAAAAAATGTTTGAAGAGTTTTGTTGTGTTATAACTTGTATAAGAGTTGAACCATCCATAAAGTGACCCTTATTTATTTATTTATTTATTATTTGTTGATAATATATATATATATATATATATATATATATTAACTAACAGAAATACAAGACTATTGTATTACAAAGCGAGTCAAAAATTAAAGCCATAGGAAGTCTATTGTAAATACCATGATTAAAGTTTTTTAAAATGATTTACTTTCACAATTTAATTAAATAAAATGCACTCTGTAAGTGGAGGGTAATAAAAATGATATCGGAACAATTTAAACATTACTTTAAAAAAAATTAACAACTATAAGAAAATATATTTTAAAATATTAAATATATTGACTATTTTATAAATTAAAAAAGTTATTAATATGTAAAATGATTTTTATTATTAATAAAAAATTATAAAATAGTTTTTAAATTGATATTTAACTATTAATTATTAAAATTGTTTTTAACTACTATCTACTTTATATTCTAAATTAGTTTTTATTAGTTTATTATATATTAATTTAAAATATAAAATATTAATAATTTTAGACCAATTTATAAATTATTTTATAAATTTTTATTAATAATAAAATTACTTTAGATATCAATAATTTTTTAATTTCTAAAATAATATATAATTTAGTTAATATAGTGATTAATTTTTTTTTCTAAATTTGGTCGTTATATAATGATTTTTTTTTATATAAAATTTAGAAAAAACTAACACTTTAAATATATCATTGAAAATTATAAAGACATGTTTTATAAGTTTAGAGAAAAAAATTTAAGATTAAATGTTTTTTCATTTCAGTGTTATAAATATTATATATTTAAAATATTTTATCTTTCTTAAATGTAAAATTTATGTCTTTTTTTCTAAATTTTTGAAATCATTTACATCGATTAAAGTATATGAATTAAAAAGTGATATAATTATTAGGACAATTTGCTCAAGACAGATTTTTCTGTAGATATCAAGTTATTTGTTTTTAATTCACTTGCATGTTAGGATTTTTATCATTATATTGAGATTTTAACTAAATAAAAAAAATTTCTAGTTTATAATAGAAAAATTATTGACAAAAATTAGAATTAAGGTAAGAAAAACTATAATTTGATTCTCTGTTTTGGAAATAAATAATATTTTGAGAATGAAACCTTGAATTTTGAAAAACATTATTAGCAAGTATTATCAAGTGATGAAGTTAATTGTAAATATGTGTATTATGGTGGTGCTCTGTGAGTGGACTCTATTTGTTTTATTTATAAAAGATAGAAAGAGACCCCAAATTAGACTCCCTTGAGAGAAGAACGAAATCCTAATCTTTCATTCTAAAGAATTTATTATTGGGTCAGCTGTCTTCCACTGAATTCATCTGAAATCAAAATTCAAATTCAAAAACCATTACCTTTTAGGTGCTCTGTGATTCTTCTGCACCACGTTCTGGAAAAATAGTTGCCCAAAATCACCCAAAACAGTGTAAATGGAAACCCTAATTGCTCCATTTTGAAGAGTTTGTTCTTGGGCCAGCTGAAGAATTTGGGCCAGTTTTCTAGTACAATTGGCTTTAAAATGAGATGAAGAAAAACTCAACAGAAATGAGATGAACACATGGAATGAAGAAACTGGAAAACGAAATGATAAAAATAGCATTAAGAAATTGGAAAATGAAAATGAGATGAAGAAACCACAATACAAATGAAAAACGATATAAAAGATTACCTGGTCCATGGAGAACCTAAACCCTAAACCGAATAGAAATGAATAAATTACTCTATACAACACTGTATATATAGACCTAAACAATCGTCATTGCCATTTCAAGTTTCTAAAGCATGCACTATTTCTACATATGTGTAATGATGTTCTTGGGCAAAATTTCTTTCCAATACAACATATATGCAGTTGTCGAAATGGTGAAAATGAGTAATTGCAAGCTGCACTTTTGCTCCGTAGAGAAGAGAGATGATTGTGAGTATTAGAGAGAGGATTAGATTTCAAGAGAAAGGAGATTGTATGGGTCAAAAAGAAGGAGAAACACTGGTTAAGAAGAAGCTTTATTTGTAGATACACGAATATAACATACTAGATACTCTAACAAAACTTTTTATTAGGTGGCCTGAAGTTGATTACATTTTTGAACTTGAGGGACAACTCGATCTTGCTTTCCGAGGAAAATGACTCCAACATAGGCAAGTCTTTGAAAGAGAACAAAGAATGTTTAATTAATTCAAACCTAAAAAAATATATATATCATAATTAATTATTCAAATATTTTTTAATAATAAGGATAAATTTGTAAACTTACATTTTACATCTTTAAAATAATTTTTAAATTTTGTCTCAACTATCACATCACTCACAAATTTCAATAAATCATTCTTACAAATCCACTCTATTATCCCTCAATCCAAACAATCTCATATATCCTCACACATCCTTCCTAATCCTCACAAATTCACTCTCTCCCTTCCCCACAAATGCCCTCCTCAATCCAAACACACTATATAATAAAGATGAACACTGACAATGACGCCTTGTCTGACCTAGTAGTCTCGTATGTACATAAATATGTTTATGTGCACAAAATAAACGAAGCCCTTAGGACCAATACTTCATAAAATTGATACCTCTTAGGAATCGATTTTTTATTTTCTTTTAATCAATAATAAAAAATTAATAAATTAGAGTTCTTGGAGGTGTTTTAATCTATAAACATGATATACCATATTTCTAATAAATTTAAATATAATATACCATATTTACAACACATTTTATAGAATATATCTTTAAATTCATGTATGATGTAACATATTTACAACACATCTTACATCTTATAGAATATATCTTTAAATGTGTATATCAAAATAAATCTTTAAATTTAGATATGATGTAATATATTTACAACACATCTTATAGAATATATCTTTAAACATGTATATCAAAATAAAGAATTATAGAGGTACATTACATCATACCTAAATATTTACAACACATCTTATAGAATATATCTTTAAACATGTATATCAAAATAAATAATTATGAAAAATATATCTTTAAACATGTATACCAAAATAAAGAATCAAAATAAAAAAAAATAAAGATTTATGGAAAATATATCTTTAAACATGTATATCAAAATAAAGAATTATGGAGACACATTACATCAAGACACCATATTGAATAACCTCTTGATCCATCATACCTATCAAGATATCATATTGTATAACCTCTTGATCCTCTTAACCTCTTGATTCATCGTACCTAAATTACAATAGCATTAATCCTCCATGCCTAAATTACAACACATTGATTTTTTTTAATAGATAAATAAATAAATATGAACCACTTCAGGGTTCAACCCTTGTACAAAATTAACAAAAACTTACAACACCTTCCCCCCAAAAGCTTACCACAAATCCTACTTGAGCAATTAAAAAACAAGCCAACAACCCGAAATAAAGACACCTCAGAAACAACCTAATACCTCATCACAATCTTCTAAAAAATAAAAGGCCTAGAGTTTCAAAGTCTCTGGATCAAATAAATACAAATCAGAGGGTCAAGACAACAACACATTGATCCTACATCATATCGTATAACCTCTTCATCCTCATAACATCTTGATCCATCATACCTAATTTACAACAACATTGATCCTCCATACATAAATTACAACACATTAATCCTCCATAAATTACAACACCTTAATCCTTCATACCGAAATAAAGAGCGTTGATCCTTCGAGCCTAAATTATAAATTACAATAGCGTTGATCCTTGCCTAAATTATAAATTACAATTGATCCTTATAACCTCTTGATCCCTCAGACCCAATTTACTACAACATTGGTGCTCCATACTTAAATTAAAACACATTAATCCTCCATACCTAAATTACAACAACGTTAACCCTTCATTTCTAAATTAGAAATTAGACAACGTTAATCCATGCCTAAATTATAAATTACAATAGCCTTATCCTTCATGCCTAAATTATAAATTACAACAACCTTAATTTCTATTATGTGACTCACATGAAATTGACTTTGGGCCCAAATGTGATTTAATAATAATAACGTAAAAGGCCCATTGGTTAACATGAGAAATAAATATAAATATCTGATGATACTTAATGAAAACCTACATCTTATGGAGATTGGGAACTAAGAGCAAAAGGTTCTGTCTCTGCAAATAATAGTTGTCTCACTATTAACCATCAAGAAAATGTGTGACAAGAACGAGATTGCTAAGAGATAGATTGAGACAAAGGAGGAGATAAAGTAACTGCTCAAGTAGGATCACTCATGGATAAGGTAAGTGCCTATCTCTTTCTTAATTGTATGTGAGAATCATAGTCTGTAAGATCCTTATGATAATGATGATGTGCATTATTGTTCAATAGTGTACGCTTTTGATTTTACATCCATAGTTTGTAAGATCTTATGATAATGATGGTGTGCATTATTGTTATGTTTTTGATTTTACACAATTTACTACAACATTGGTGCTCCATACTTAAATTAAAACACATTAATCCTCCATATCTAAATTACAACAACGTTAACCCTTCATTTCTAAATTAGAAATTAGACAACATTAATCCATGCCTAAATTATAAATTACAATAGCCTTGATACTTCATGCCTAAATTATAAATTACAACAACCTCAATTCTCCATGCCTAAAATATAAGAGTGTCTATCTTTGAATTTTTTTTCTCCTTCGACATCCCAAATTATGTATTTGTAGATCATCTTGACCGAAAACATAAATGTTTTGATTTTGACTGAAAACACAAATGTTTTGATTTTGAAATAGCGTTTTTATTCAAACTCTTGTCTCAACATCTGATGTAACCTTCATCTCATTGTGAGTTTTGTTATTGTCCATCTTTGTGTGCGTCCAACTCATTGTGACTTTTGTAATCTTCATTATAATTTTTGTAAGAGTGTCTACAAATGTTTTTTAATTCACACATGCTTTATGTTTTGGCAGTTCCAGCCACATGCTAATGTTCTTGCATTTCACCATTCACATGACATTGTTGATACCTATCTCCTCACATCATAAACTAAGAGATGTAGATACTACTTGGTGTCAGGGTATTTCCTATTGTTTGAACAAATAACTTCAAAGACCCATACAAAAGATGAATTGATATAAAAGACGAACCCCAAGAATTAATCTTGAGGCACCATCAATAATTCAACTTCACTACAAATTAGACCAAATAAGTCCTTTCACAGTAGAGTTGCTTTCCCACGTTTACTTTACCCGAGAATGCCTTTTCACTTGAGAAATTCTCTATTGATATCATGATATATAGGATATGGGACAACATAAACTAACAAGTTAAAAATCATATCCAAAAATCATGAATAAATAGTGAGAGTGAAATCCAAAAAATTACAAATAAAAACAATAAAGCATGAAAATAAAAAATTCTCTATACAAAATTCTTCTTTAATATTACTATTTATAATAAAGTAAATTTCTTAAAATAAACGAGACTAAATATATATTAGTCACCGAGTCAAGAAAAAAAGCTGTTTTGATAAGCAAAATATAATTTTTAATAACCGCTCAAAATAATTTAAATCAAAATAAATAATTTTAATATTTTGAAATACACAAAAATATATATCAATCTTTCTCACATATTTAAAAAAAAATTAAAGAAAATTTTTTTAAAAAATTGGGACCTCTTTCTTTTGAATGTAATATATATGTCAGATCTAGAATAATGATAAAGTTTAATACACTGTAAATTGATATAACAAAATATGAATTAAAGATATTTAGCGTATGTTAAACATCAGGAAATCTTGTTATAAAATTTTTGTATACACAACCCCATTTACATTGATATAGATTATTTAATCAAATTTCTGCTACATATTATTCATAAGAAATATGAAAATCGTTATGAACTTTATTATTTGTTAAACGTTTTCAAAACCACATAAAATTTTATAAAGTCCCGTCTATCTTTAATGTAGTGTCTAACAATTTCATAATGAAATATATAATTTACTTAATTTTAGTGTTGGTAGAAAGGACCTGCCAAAAAAACACCGTCCAAGTGCACCATTCGTAGCTGCCTTGCTAAAGGTAAAAGTTGCTTAACCTCTCCTAGTCATAAAACAACCAGCCGCTAGACTTTATTTAGTGTGAAACCACCAAAGACCAAACAGGAAACCAAAAAAACTACACAAGACAATTCAGCAGCATCAAACAGCCCTCAAACTAAATTCTGCCTAGAAAACTGGACAGATTTGGCAGCAGAACCATAGCACGCTTAGACCCTTCAAGAGCAGTCACTGGTGCTTAACAGGGGTAATTTAGAAGCCAATAAAATACTCTGACAAAGTTCCATGTATTGTTCATTGATAACCCCAATCACTTCATCTCCAACATAAAATTCCTTATTTCTCCTCCCACTCTTACCACGTGAAAAGCATTTGATATAATGCTTGATGCATCTACTTCACAGAGTCCAGCTTGGGGAGGTGCTGCCAGCACAGCTTGGACTAGATACTAAAGCTCCGCAGTTCATAAATACCTGCAACAAACAACAATGCACCACATTCCTGCCTACCAAAAGAACCCCGTATTCAAATTTGTACTCGAATGATTTTGCCCTATGTTTTAACCAAAGCCATGTCTTAAGGATAGTCATATAGAACATCTCCTCCGCATCAACTAACCCTTATTTAAAGACTAGTCCATTTCTATGATCCCATATACATCTCGCTACAGCCGTCCAGAGACCTTTCCAAATTAGATTTTGCTTTTTGTTGACAAGCATTAAGTGAAAATTCTCAAAATGACATGTGAGATCTTTATGTTGTACAAAGTGGATACCTATCCATCTTAAGCAGAGAAACCACACTCACTGAGCATAAGCACACTCGAGAAACAGATGTTGGGCCGATTCATCCGCCTCATGACAAAGCGCACATATAGGATTATTTACCATCACCCCTCTCCTAATGAGAACTTCTAAATTTTTATAACTATAATTTATTTTCAAATTCTTTACCTAATTAGTATATTTTGGCATAAAATGTTATAAATTTTCTATAAATATTACTGTCTAAAGTTAATATTCATGCATATTATTAGGGATTGAGTCAGATTTATGTGTTCCTTTTAAGACTCAATTTCACATGTTTACAATTTAACGGAACGAAATGACTATATTTATCCTTCAAAATAATATATTTGTTTTGCTTACACAAAATACAAAATTAATATAGGTAAAGAGGTAAATTGTTATTAAGATTAAGGAAATCTCTACGTTGCTTTTTTAGATGTTATACTTTTTTCTGCTCATGATCAACCAGGAAAAAAGGGAACCAGAATGGAAGGAGTTAGGCAATCTTAATTCTGTAACCAACTATTTTTTATGCAGATTTTGTTTCTTGAGTTCTGCAGAATTTTATGATTAATTCTGCTGCATGAATTGTAAGTATGATGGTTGGATTGTTGGTTTTTTTTTAGGAATTAGGACACTCATAAAATGTTCACTTTAATTTAATTAGTTCTTTACTAATAATATAAAAAAAGTTGCACAACTTTTGTTTTTTTATAAAGTTTGTTGTTTTCCTTAGCATATTATTTCTTACAGATAAAATTATTTATATCCAATGCTATTAGGCTAGACAATAATTTATATATTCTCTTACTAATTGAGTTAGACTCCTTAATCAAATAATTGTTTCAAGGTTTAGTATCAAGTCAAAGAAATTTTGCTTTGAAAAT
Source organism: Phaseolus lunatus (assembly GCA_013389735.1). Classification (NCBI taxonomy): domain Eukaryota; kingdom Viridiplantae; phylum Streptophyta; class Magnoliopsida; order Fabales; family Fabaceae; genus Phaseolus; species Phaseolus lunatus. The sequence continues at coordinate 5,082,434 of CM023863.1, forward strand.
CATGTCAACCGTTTGAATCTATGATTTTAGCAATACTTTCTTCTACTAGCATCCTGTCAAATTCAGAGGTAATTGTACAGCCAATGTTTTTTATGGGAAGGACTCAAAGTAACGACAATGCGGTCACTACAAGCATGAAATCATACGCATGGCATTTTTTATAAATAAACAGACAAATAGATTAGAACTTCCAATATCTTACGTTAAATTTAGAGCATTGAAGAAGGCACAACCTATGCCATTGTTTGTTGCTAAAAAGGAGAAATGGTTATAGTTTTTTTTTTTCTTTGACCATATTAGGTTTACAAAATAGGTATTTTCTCAATTCGACACATGACAGATTGATTAATCACACTACAAACTGGCGTTGGACCACGAAAGGTGGAAGAAAGCATGTTTTTTAAATTAATAACTGGTTCATTTCCATATTTTTCTCTTAAAGTTATGATACTCTAACTAACAAGTATCCCAAATTTTAGCAATAGACATTGACTCTTTTTTTGTGGTTCATAAACCATTTACACAACTATATATATTCATCTATGTTTCAAAACTAAAGTAAGGGAAGGAGGAAAATAAAACCATCAACAACAACAGAAAAGAATAACTAAAATGGCAAACAAATACGTTTCATTGTTGTTGGTGGTGTGCCTCATAGCTGCTACAATTGTTGATGCTCAAGAATCCCTAACTCCATGCTTGGACCATTGTGTCTCAGATTTCTGCGGAGAACACCCCTCAAACTTTTGCACGACCCTTTGTAATTTCGGTTGTACAACCTCGGGGATGGCAAAGTGTAAGTTAATATATATATATATATATATATATATATATATATATATATATATATATATATATATATGTGTATATATATATATATATATATGTATATATGTGATTATTGTTTCGTATGTTATGTGAAATATTGGAATAACAAAGTTTAATAAAGTCTCAATTGTTTTAATCAATCAACAATATTAAATATAAAGAAATTCATTTCTTCTTCATCTTTGGGTTTAAATTTCACTATCAACAACAAAAAATTTAAGGAAAACAAGACACTATATTATTGGGGACACTTTTTCTTCCACTTCAGTTGGAATTGTTTAAAAAGTTGCGATTAAATTTTGAATGAAAATAGCAATATTAGATATAGTATTGATATTGTGATTATTTTATTTCTTTATTTATTATCAGTTTATATTAGTGTATGCAGTGATATACAAGATAACGGTTTATTTTACATAATTAAAAATAAAATAAATAAATAAATAAAATTATTATCATTTAAAATAGTTATTGTAGTTTATAGACATGAAGAAGATTGATTATGTTTATGTGTATCTGAATTTTATAAATATTTAATATTTTTGAGTGTGTGATTTTAAAATGTACCATGCAGCAAATATGATAGTAGCACATGGAATGAGGGCAGAAGCACCAAAATCATCTTGGGCAGAAGCACCACAATTCTCAAGGAAGGTTCAAGGCTTTGGAGCATAGGTTGAAAAAAATACCATCAATGAGGCTTTCTCATTAACAAGAGGACAAAATATTGTTATTCATGTCCTTATCCTCCTTTCCTCCAATTATTAATTATTATTAAATTAAATATTATCCATCTTCTTCTCATTCTCTTCTTTTCTTTTCCTACCAATTTCACTTATCAATGTTAACTAAGCATAAATGCCACAACCACCAATTACTTTAAAAAGCATGATCAAGTTAGTAAAATATTCAAGTTACATGTTATAATAACATAAACAACTAGTTATACAATCAGTTATACTATGCACCAAATTCTATGCCCATAATATTAAACGCTACAAAGCATAAGCAATTAGCAACAAAGCATAACTAAAATGATAGATATTAATCAATTTTGGCACCCAAAACCTTTTAAAGATCATCATGCCCTTCCAACAAATATTTACAAATGTGACATGAGTTTTGAGATAAACATGTCTGCCTCACATAAATTATGTGGGTTATTCTTATTGGTCTATCTCACATGCGAGATAGTTCACGGCCTTATGAGCCAGTCCAAATAAGATTTTTTTTAAAAATTTAATAAAAAATAAATTTTGAATAATTTTTTTTATTTAATTAATATTTTTTTTATTTAGATGAATTAGGTAAATAGTTTCAGAGTATTATTTTTACGACACATACGTAATAATATGTAAGTAAAAAAATTATAATTATATTTTGATTTTCAATGAAATTTGAATTTTAATCGTAGTAATAAAATACTTCATTAAATATATAGAAAAATTTAAGATAGTATATATAAACACATTATTACTATTCTAATGAAAAATAATATAAAATAATATATATAGTATTATATTTAAATTTTATTATAAAAAAAGACCTATTGACTATTACGTTTATGTATTTTATAAAGAAAAAAAACACTACTAAATATTAAAAAATCATTATCAAAATATGAGGGTATATAAAAAATTATGAGATTTAAAAAGAAATTTTTAATTTTTAAAATAAACAGATTATGCGGACCAACTCTCCCCTCTCCGCACTTGACTCGTGTAGATTATGGGTTGTTCTGAGTTTTTCTTAACGAACTACGGAATATTCCGTCCCACTTTGTCATCTCTAGTTTAAGATCACTCTTTAAATAAATTATAAAATATTCATTTTTAAATTTACTCTTTTTCTTTTTTTCAATAATAAATAAAATATTTAGAATACTCAAATTTATTCTTAATAATAAAAAAATATAAATAAAACATTTAGAGTACTCCAATTTATATATAAAAATATAATTTTTATACGAAGAAAACCTGCTATGTTCCTTAAGTAAGCATCTATCCAACCAATTTGACATGAAAAATTCTCCATCTGTATAATTTATTTGACTATTCTCCGTAAAGCTACGAGGGGAGTTCAACCCCACATCATCCATCTACTGGAAAATCACCATAAGTCAGGACAGTAACCACGGACAAAAAGATAGCATATGTTACAGTTCAATCCAAAATGGAGCCACTGTTCATCCAAAAAGAACTTTCCTTCACACTTCAAACAGATTCTCCACAATGTCGGAAGATTTCATAGCCTGTAAGCCTCGATCCTCATATACTGATATACGGTGATCATTGTACTCTGTTTCCTACAATCTCTGCAGCAGCAGAGAGACGGTACCTCCTCTATTTTTGAAACATTTATGCACCTTACACAAGCCTCCAGCATTGCAGCCTGCACCAAAAACTTGCACAACTCCTTGTCCCAAGGTATGAGAATACAAAGAACAAAATCTTGCGCAACTTCTTGTTCCAAGGTATTAGAATACAAAGAACAGTGCCCAGATATTACAGAGCAACATATGATAGAAATACATATATTCCATGCTTCTAGAATAATTGTGGCTACCACACGTTATCTACTGAAAACTAGCAATTGAGTCACCAATTTTTTACCTGTGTGGTATATGTTTCAAATGTTACTCATAAATAATAAAATATTTAAAATAGCCTTGTACTTTATTATATTATACCTCATAAACTTTAAAACCTATTAAAAAATCCCATCTTGTAGAACTAAAAGAAGGAATGTCTAAACTTAGTGAAAATTATTCACATGCTTTTTAAGGTTGCATATGAGATATTCAAAATATAATTTGAATATTTTAAATCAAGTTTACACACAGATAAGTTACCATTTAAAAGATCAAACTTAATCATTCAACTATTTTTTTTATAGTATCATTTGGAACAACTCTCTCAACTAATTATACGTATTTTATGGTTACTAATACCTTTTATCCTAAAAAGAAAGACTTATAATAAATTTTATATATAACATCTTCATTGTTAAAAAGTATCATCTGAACTTATATTTATTTTTTTATATTAATTTATATTATTATTGTTATTTTCTTATTTACTTGAGTGTAAAAATTCCTATAATAACATATATTAAAACATGAATATGAAAAAATATCATTGAAAAATATATTTTAAGTCTAACTCAACTTTATAAGTTAAGGTTTATATCCACTTATATACTATGAAATGTCCTAATCTCTAGTCGATAAAAGGGTCTCCAACACATCCTTTTACGCCGAGAGTGACAGCTCGTGTGTGAGACAATATATTTATGGGTGATCTGATAGCGGATGATCTGATAAGTCCAACAAATTTTTGCTAGAATAAACTTTAAATGACTCGGATACCATATTGAAAAGTGGTCTTTAAGCCTAACTCAACTTCATAAAATTAACTTATAAGATAAGATTTACACTTACTTATAAACTATGAAATGTTATAATTTTTAGTCGATGCCTAACAAGTATAAAAATTTGCATTACAAAAGTGAATCTCTGAACATAAATGATAACACATTACAAAAATGAATCTCTGAAGATAAATGATAACTCATTAACACATTACAAAAATGAATCTCTAAAGATAAATAATAACACATTAACACATTACAAAAATGAATCTCTGAAGATAAATAATAACTCATTAACACATTACAAAAATGAATCTCTAAAGATAAATAATAACACATTAACACATTACAAAAATGAATCTCTGAAGATAAATGATAACACATTAAAAAAGACTATTACATATAAATATAATTTTTTATTAATTTTTTTTTATAAAAAAGAAATTATAGTACTTGTAATATTATTTATTCACTCAAATGTCTAAGGAGTCAAATTAAAGCAATACAATTTTATAAAAGTAAAAGAATTTTTAACATCAGAGTCACATGGCCATGTTCACTGAAAATAAATAGTTAAAAATGGAAAAAAAGAAACATGATTGTACTCAGAAAAGATAAATTATATAATTAAGGTTCTTTCTTTCTTTCTTAGGTTAAAAATATTGGTTCATTCATTAAGTAACCTGGCAGAATCATGTTAAAAATATTTTTTATAAAAGAAAATGCGGTGAGCGTGGATCGAACACGCGACCTTCAGATCTTCAGTCTGACGCTCTCCCAACTGAGCTATCCCCGCTTTTAATAAAATATTAACATGTTTAAATAAAAATTATGGTTAACTTCTGGAAGTATGAATTAATAAAATATATCTATTTTTAAAAAAATTATATATATAACTCTTTCAATTTTAACAACTTAAATATAATCTAATAATTTATATTCATTATTTTTATCTTTTTATAATAACCAAACATTCTCACTTATTGGTAATTTTTTTTAATTTATAAATTAAAATATGACATTATTTTATATAAATTAAAATACTTTCTTTAGTTTAATAAGTACATTAGAGAATACGATTATACAAGACATTCGTAAAATGGATCCATATAGTAAAACACACACATAAAAACATATACAATGTTAAAAAGTTCATATTCTCTCATATAACAAAAATCTTTTTTTTTTTTTTACGTACTTTTTTAAGATTAGGAACCTTAAAGAAATAAACGACTGAATGTTAAAATGTTCATATTCTCGTATAACAAAATGAATTCAAAAGTGTTTATTTATATTTTTTATTATATTAGGAACCTTCAAGAAATAAATTAAATAAAAAATAAAAACTAATAATATTTTCTGGGGCTTTAATATAAGTGTCGGTAAGTAACTGGGATTAAAAAACATTGTTACTTACATAAACTTCCAGGGTTTTCAATAAATAAACCCGTTAAAAAATCCTTATTAAAAATAAAAATATTCTTCATAAAGTTATATTAAAGAAATATTAATTATTTGTGCACGTAAAATGGATTAAATGTTTTTATCAGGTTTAAAAAAATATAATAATCTTAATAATATTATCTTAAAATACTACCATAAACAACCTCTAATAAAGCTGAACTAAATAATAAGTTTTGTCTTTGTCAATGAAAAAAAAGTGAAAATTGATATCAGATAATAGTAAGTTAAATTTTTATTGCAATGTATATAAACAATTTAGTCTAACTCTTTGTCTAATTGATAATTATTTTATGTATTTAGTAATTAATATAATTATTTTTCGTGGGAGTATGGGAGAATTTATTGATGTTTTCTCTGCGTTTCTTAACTTTCAGAAATACATGCTTTGGAGGAAGCTCAAAAGATGGGGCTTACTAATGTATGGCTTGAATGTGATTCTTCCTTGGATTGTGATGCGTTCACTGCTAGGACTAATATTCCTTGGATGATTCGTAATCAATGGAATACTTGTTTTAATTTCTGTGAGAAAATTAGGTTTATGGTTTCTCATATTTTTCGTGAAGGGAATGTATGTGCTGATAAGTTGGCCAATTTAGGATTTATTCATAAAGAACCATTTTATTGGTATAATAGGCTTCCCTCTAATCTGTTCTTAGAATTCTTTATAAATAGGTATAGTCTACATATGTATCGTTTTTGTTAATATATGGGTTTTGGTCTAGTCCCCCCATATTTTTGTACTTTTTTTTTTTAATAATACTTTTTTCATGTAGTGGTTGATAATTGTTGTTACTTGAGGTGTCAGCCTAGCTGAGATGTCAAGTTACATAATGATGCATAGCATGAAAACTTTTATTTAAAAAAATATCATTTATCATTGTGTAATCACATTGAAGAGATTATCTTATTATATATATATATATATATATATATATATATATATATATATATATATATATATATATATATATATATATATATATATATATATATATATAACATAAGTAAACCTGTTTTTTTTAAATTAAAAAAAAACTATACTTAGCAACAAAATTAAGTAATTAAGATCTATGACTACCAACCGGAGTTATTTGGATGAGGGACAAATCATAAATTTATTATGTGAAGTGAGCATATAACATATTACACAATAGCATAGGGGTGGAGATGAATTTTTCAGTTTAATAAGTGTAACGGTCGGGTGCCGAATCACGTCACTCGATTTTAGTGATCGATTAACCAATTGAAAGTATATTTAAAAGATAGTTATATCAATTATAATAAAAGATAGTTAAAACAGTGGAGACTTCTTGAGAATCAGGATCATATTCCACCAAATTTGAATAATGTCCCGAGAAATTAAGGTAATCACCATCCTAAAAATTAGGTAGCTAAAACTTATATATATTAGATTCAGTTCATCATTCAGATGGTCCACGACTTAATACTATAAATAGACCTTCTATAATGTAATAAAGGATGTTTTTAATCAATTCTCACTATATATTCTCTCTTTATACAGAATACATCGTCGAAGTACCTTTTGCATGACCAAATGCTAAAAAATTAAGGAGAATAAGCTTTAACATCTAAAAGAATCACATATTGAAGAACAAAAGAGTTACCGACACCGCAACAATTATTACATATCAATCACATATATTATCTAGACTCACTTTGTTTATACAAATAGAATAAAAATTGTCTCTGGCTATATGCATTTGTAATACAACATATTAATTTTTTTATTTAAACGAGTTAAAATACCGTTAATGTTTCCATTTTATTAATTTTTTTACTCATTAAAATAATAACCAACAAGAGTTATTTGTTGACAAAGAATATTTTTCTCAACTAACACAAGTGGCCATAGTAGTCATATAGATGACACATTGTTTTTAATATATAATAATAATAATAATAATAATAATAATAATAATAAAATATTTTATTATGCTAGGTGTCTCTACATAATCGAATTATCGCATTTTATGTGTGTAAGTGTTACCGAAAAACAGCTAGAGTTTGATTTTTCAGGATCTGAATTTCCTTTTGATATTATGAATTTTTTAAGAAAAAAGAAAATGTATTTTTATTAAAATTATTTATTTATTTTAAAAACTAAAAATATAAGAAAAAAATTAAGAATTAAGTTTTTATAGTTTTGTGTTTAATTAAATTTTTTAACAAGAATAATAATTTATATAGAATTTAGTAAAACATAAATTTAAGAAAAGTAAAAAAAATAAAATAATACTTTTTGCTAAACATCAAACTTGTTTTAGTTTAAATCGATTTCAGTTTAAATTTTTTTTTAAATTAGGACATTTAATATCAATATTATTAAGATTAAGTATGACATAGCTGTTAGATTTCTAACAATCACATAAGATTTCATGAATTACATGTAAGATAAAAAATTAAGTGAAAAACCAAATAATTGAATTACAATTTATAACTCTAATTTTCACACTTAAAATTTAAAAACAACAACTCTAAAGTGAAAGTTGACAATATAGTTTATTAGCATGAAAATATTTACTAAATATAAAATTAAAATGTTAGATTAGCTAAGTTTCTAAAAGCATAATGAAGAGAAGACGCTATAAAATGCTAAAAGAATCTATTTTGAAAAGGGAAGCTTATGAGGTAGACATTGAAAACGAAGTTAAAAAGCTTGGGATAATGGTGTGGTGGATTGCATTGTATGAATGATGAAATCTACATCTCAATCTTGGGAGTTGATGAAGGATGTGTAGACTCATAAGCCTTGAAATTTTCTTCTGTTGGTACAGGATACCTTTTTGATACATCACCGTCCACGCTGTCTGCTATATTTTTTATAGCGCTGTCTTCTATATTTTTTTTTTCAGAAAACAACAAAATTAAATTAATTATGGGTGAATTGGATTATATCACTATAAAAAAAAGAAATAGCTGTTGTAATATCTGTCCTTTAGACGTGGAGGCAAATTCACTTACCCCATAATATTGGGTTTTGGCAGCGGCCACCGCACCACCATTTGCAGAATTTGGAGGGGAACATGCAAGCACGGTTACAGTAATTGTTGCAGTCATTTCGTCGTTCCTCTAAGGTCATTGCCTCAACACATACACCCACCACAAGCCACACCAATAACAATTCAACGTATTTCTTCATTTTTTCCTTTCTTTTCCAAATCTCTAACTGTGCTTTTTTCTTTTCTTTTTTAATTCAATAACTCTTTCTTCCCTTTCTTGGTTTTGGAGGTATATATAGCTTAATATATTACTCCTCAACCACAGACAATCCATTGTTTCTTGCTATAATTTGGGATTCTTGCAACCAAGTGTCCTAATTTTAATTCAAACAAATTCTGAATTAACTATTTATTCATATATGAAAATAAAATTATACTAAAAGAGTACAAGGGTATCAACCCATGTAGAAAACAAGAAACCAAATATCTTGTAAAGTGCAATATGGAATATTAGCTTCATATCTTCCGAGTTTCAAATTAACATATGAACACAAAATAAACGGATAAAAAATGTTATTGAGATTATGCATTCCCTTTCTTAAAAAATAGAGAATGAAAGTAACGGAAAATGCGGTGAGCGTGGATCGAACACGCGACCTTCAGATCTTCAGTCTGACGCTCTCCCAACTGAGCTATCCCCGCACATATTTCTCTTCTTTTACACAGTTTATTTACCCCGTAAAGATATTCACACAATACGTGAATTAAGTTTAGTAAATATGACTTAGTAAAAATATAACTATTTACAAAGTTATATATATCTTTTATTTTAAAAACTCAAATAAACTGTAATAATTTATTCTGTTAATCTTAACTTTTTATAATATGCAAACCTTAAGTAGAGGGACACAATCGAATGACACTAATTCCATAGCAAATTTATTTTAATAGCTTTCTTTTGTGAATTTCAAAATTTTATCAATTCAGCAAGATGTGAAAACATCCTTGACATATTGAGATTTGATAATATATGTATACTAAAGCATTAGTGTGGTCTTCATAGTATTTTATGTAGTTCTACATCTATTTCTGATGTTTATCAATATTAATGTCTAAAGAATGAAAACATTTATTTTAAGCTGAGACTAAAGAATAGTGTGTTTATTCTATGATCACTAGTACAAAATCACTTATTAACGACGAATAAAAAGGCCATATAAAGACGGTTCTAGAACCGTCGTTATTGCGGGTGTCGTTATAAATCAACCATTTATAACGACGGTTATAGAACCGTAGTTATAAACCAACATAAACGTACAAAATCAAAAATAAAAAACACACTTAAAACGACGGTTTCAGTGGGGAACCGTCGTTATAAGTGCCTTTAGAAGGCTTTTAAAGACGGTTCCCCACTGGAACCGTCGTTATAAGTGTGTTTGTTTTTTAAAAAAATAATTTTTAAAATTTATGTCTCAAATCCCTGCATAAAATATCAAATTTCCAGCATCCAGAGCATATCAAATTTCCAGATTTTTCTTATAAGTGCAAGTATGAGATCTAAAAGCTAAAAATATCCTAAAATATACCTAAATAATACAAAAAAAATTAAAAAATGATAGTAAATGATGGGTTTTGGGAATTTTTGTTCGGCCAATCCCCTCCGGGGACCATTACCTCGTTTCGGACAACTTTCATTTTTTACGCGTCTCCATCCGACTTCTCTATCAAAAGTTATGGTCATTTGAAGTTTTAAAACCCTAAAACCTAAATCTAAATCTAATCAACAACTAATCAACACATACATTCAAATATTTATTGAAAAATTTAAAATTTGAAACCCTAAATACTAACCTTTGGAATCCAAGTCCATGGTGGTAGCGTGCAGTGTCACAGCGTGTGGGGGGCAGTCACAGCGTGTGGGGGGCAGTCGCAGCGTGTGGGGGGTAGTCGCAGTGTGTAATGGGGGGCAGCATGCGGTGGGAATGTGGCAGCATGCGGTGGCAATGTGGCAGCATGCGGTGGCAATGTGGCAGCTTGCGGTGGCAAAGTCTGGTGGTGCGGAAAGGTGTTGTCGACGTGCAACGGTTGTTTCGCTGTGCGCGCGGAGGAGACAGACACAGACAGACAACCGCTTGAATAGGGGGCGAGGCGGGGCTGTAGTTGGGCGGGGCGGGGCTGGTTCGGTGGGGCTGGAGTTGGGAGACGATGAGAATGGGAGAAGAGAAAGAATGGAAGAAAATAATAAGCGCGAATGGCAATGAGTGTGTTTATGTAGCGGAATTTTCAAATTTTCTAAGCAAACAAAGACGGTTCATTAGGAAACCGTCTTTGAATGTGCCTTTTGATAACTTACAAAGACGGTTCCTTTTGGAACCGTCTTTGTAAGTGCCTTTGGATGACTTATGAAGACGGTTCCCTAAGGAACCGTCGTTATATATGTCTTTTAATTACAAAATTGTAACCGCGCATTTTATAACGATGATTACTTTTAAACCGTCGTTGTACAGTGTCGTTAATCTACGTTTTTGTACTAGTGGATAGAAATATGGTAATCTATAAGAGAGCATAATCCTACAAATTTAGAGATAATAACTAATCTATATAAATTTAAATATACTGGATTTTAACTTTGGTTAAACTTAAAAATTAGACTAAATATTATTTGTTGCATTACATGTAAAGTACTAATGTTTGTATATATGTTATTGAGGCAGTGATCCGGGGTAACATAAGGTTTCAAAATCAGTCTCCTTCATTCTAGTGAGCACCGAACAACATTCATGACTAATAAACTGAAAAAAAAAAAGATTTTTTTGTTAGGTGATTTTAAAGTTAATTATTCAACCTAGTAATTAAAAAATAATAATTGTTTAGGTATTTTACATGTTATTTAATTTGACTATTTTGATTAATTTTGTATGTTTAAAATAGATTTCTACCACAATTCAATTAATGAAGGTATATGATATATTTTTTTTTCACAAAACTATCATTATGAATTGTCTCATGATTTAGTAGATTTCATCACTTCTCATATGATTAATTTAATATATATTTTATATTGTAATTTCAATATTATTAATTATGATTATTTTTTACATATTAAGTATATGATGAAGAAAGTATTTCTAACGAAGAAATAAAGGATAATAAAAAATCATAATTGAATAATATTATTTAATTTTTTATTATGTCTAGTTTGATGACTTAATACGAATGTATAATGTTAAAATAATTTTGAAGTTGTAGATTCTGTTGTTTGTATTATTTTATTTGAAATGTTAGAGTTTGTTCATGAAGGTTAATTTTAATTATAAATATCAAAATTTTAAAAATCTTTGTATTTGAACTTTTTCGTTTATTTCATATTTTGTGTGTATTAAAAAAAATACTTAAAAATAAAATTAATGAGGATTTAAAATCTCAAGAAAAATGTGGGATCTCGGCATGAGAAGTGTATTAGAGATCCCACATCAATTAGAGATAAGAACATTTCATTGAGATAAGAACATTTCATTGTATATAAGTGGAATACAAACCTTATTTTATAAGTCGATTTTATAAAGTTGAGTTAGACTTTAAAATCCACTTCATTAAAAAAATATTGAAAAACTAATTATCAATATTCCATTAGAAATCACTGATAAATATGACACATAAAATCATTTGAAAGTCACCGAAGTTACAAGATTCCAGAAAAGTAACAATGGTACAAGAAATAAGAGAGATATAAAACCTATGAAAAGTTACTACTACGGGTTGTAAAAGTGCAAGGAAGTTTCGATATTTTAGGAATTAGTGAAAATCATTTGTAATTCGTTATTGACGTTAGTTCTACCTAAATAACAACAAACACGGATAACATATTTAACATAAATAAAAATTATAAAAAAATCTTAAATGTATTTTTTTTCCATAAAATATCTAACATTTTCATTTTATCAAATCAATATTATATATATATATATATATATATATATATATATATATATATATATATTTAACTTACAACACTATTATCATTCTTCATAATTTCAAACTGTATTGTCAACAATAAATTTACGTACTCGTAGCAATAACTTAAATTAAACTTACATCGTGTTTTTTAAAATATATTTCTATTGCAAGTCATTTAAATGGAGGTTATAATGACATTTTTTTACAAAATTATTACGGTGAATTGTCTCGTGATTTATCATGTTTCATGAATATTAAAATTATGATTAAATTATTAATATATATTTTATATTATAATTTTAATATTAGTAATTATAATTATTTCTTTATATGTTAGATATATAACAAAAGAAGTATTCCTAAAAAAACAAATTATTATAGTAAAAAACTATAATTGAATAATGTTATTTAATTTTTCATATATCTAATTATATAACTCATTATAATATTATAATAATTTCAAGCTACAGATTTTTTTTACATTATTTTATTTTTGAGATCGTAGACTTTGTTGCTTTTATGAATGTTAAGTTAAATTGTAAATATTAAAATTGAAAAAAAAAATGTCTTTTACCTTTTTCATTTATTTCAAAATTTGTGTGTATTAAAAAAATAAAAAAAAATGACTAAAAAATGAAATTTAGGAAGTTTGAAAGTCAGAAAAAATAATGAAAACTAGTTATTAACATTATAGGATAGGAGTTACCACCACCCACAAATAAAATCAACATCTTATAGACTTTGTACACTTTGTTATTTGTATTATTTTATTTGAAATTGTAGACTTTGTTTCGTTTATGAAAATTAATTTTAATTGTAAATATTAAAATTTTAAAAATATTTGTCTTTTATCTTTTTTCATTTATTTCATAATTTGTGTGCATTAAGAAAAAAAAGTAAAAATGACTAGAAAATGAAATTAATTGAATTTGAAAATCAGGGAAAACATTGAAAAACTAACGTTTACAGGGTTACAACCACCGAAAAATAATGAAAAAATAAAATCATTAGAAAATCATCACTGTTGTAAAATTCCCAAAAAATATAAAAGTGCAGGTAAGTTTTGGTATTTTAAGGGTTAGTGAAAATCATCGATAGTTCTAACCAGAGAAAAGAAATAAACCAAACCGTCGATAACATACTTAATAGACACTAGATATATCTCCTGTTAAATATATTTTTTTGTTATGAAATAACATTTTCATTGAGTCAACCAAAATTATAATATCATTTTGAGCAGAACCAGAATTCCAGAAATCTTAAGTCATAATGAAATAGAATTCCAGAAGTCTTAACTCAGAATTAAACGTTCACAGTTAAATATTCAATCTTTAAATATTTCTTAATAATCAAATGATTACCTTAAAAATATGTGCACATATCAAGAAAACGTATACAAGTTTAAAATGCGCCAAAACATAAATAAATCCTTTAATTTAAAACATATCGTCATCATTTTCTTATTAAACACCAAAATTGTTTTAGTTTAAATTGATTTAGGTTTTCAATTCCTTTTAAGGACATTTAATACCAATATTATTATTAAGATTAAGTATGACACATATAGCTTTTAGATTTCTAACATTCACGTAACATGTCATGAATTACACGTAGGATAAAACATTAAGTCAAAAACCAAATAATCGAACTACAATTTACAACTCCTTGGACCACATGTAATTAAAAGAGAAAGGAGAACATGAAAATAGAAGAGAATAAAAAACTTAACCCAATCAAAAATTTATTCAAATTAAATTAGGTGTTAAAAAAATTGGTTAAAAAATTGTAAATTATAAATTTTAAAAAACTAATAATTTTAAAGAAATAAATGAAATAATTTTAACTTTTATATGTAAATTTGTTTGACTTAAGAAAAACTTGTTCATAATTTGAAACTTTATTGTGACCAATAAAACTTTATTGAATTAAAGTTACATGGTGTTTTTTTATCTCAGTTTTTAGGATATTTGAATTGTAAGAAGTTAGCGAGATTATATTCCATGGTATACTGAAATAAAGTTTATATATTTGAATTGTGAAAACTTACTCTCATGTATTTTAAATAAATCGTTGAGAGTGATCCATGATCTCAGGTCCTTGTCTTGGGTAACGTATTGAAAGCAAAACAGTGTAGACAATTTTAGTAGCAGAATGTAAAGCATAAGAAGAGATGGTGAAGAAGGAAATATGAAAATAATGTGTAAAAGAATATGATAGTATTTTGTGATGATTATGGGAAGAAGGGAGGGAAGGAGGAAAAGTGAAGTAAAATAAAATGGAGAAATTGATGAGAAAGCTTTGTGAGTAAATATGGTAATGTTCTTCATGAAAAGCCTTCATTTAGATATTGTTGGGGCTCTGAGGTCATAGGGCGGTGACTCGTAAGTAGTCTTCCTTAGTTGGGACGGGATACTTTACTTCATCTTTTAGGCTATCTGTGACAAAGGCATAAGCACTTTTTAATAAATAATTATATACACATGGATAAATATTAGTTAATTAATAAGACCAAAAAGAAATGAAGTTACCCATATTGATTGGGTATTTGCAGGCTGCAGAACACCACACATTGCAGAATGATGTGGGGAAAAAGCAACCATGCCAGCAGTGACTGAAGCAATCTTTTTGCAAATCGGTGTATTCCTCCGCCTCAACACCAACACCAACACCTGCAACCACCACAAGGCACACCAACAACAACACAATGTATTTCTTTCCCATTTTGTTGTTATTGGTTTCTTTTTCCTCCTTCCCTGTCTTTCTCTTCCACCTTCATTGCTATATATACCTCCTTAAGTGCCTCCTTCACCACAAATAATTTCACACTTTCACTGCTACAATTTTAGATTCTCCTACCAAGTCTCCCCCTCCTAACCAAACAAATTATCATTCAACTAATTATATTCTTATATTCAGATAAATTAAAATATAGGATTTGCTATTCTTTCTTCTTTTTTTTATCCATTACTACAAATAAAAATGAATTTTATAATTATTTTAAGGCAAATTCTTCCTACATTTTCATACATTATTTCTTACATCTTCATACTTTTTTTAATTCTAACAATATCCTTTCATGTAAGGTAGACAATATATGTATTCTTCTTTATTTTCAAGTTGTGATAACTAGTGATAGTTGTGTTTTTGTTTGTTTACTTTTTTTCAATTTTTTAAAAGTCACAAAACCTTAAAAAAAATCAACTAGATAAAAGAATGGAATATAAAATCAAAAAATAAATTTTATTTTATCTGGCTCATGTACTGTCTTTTTTTTTTTTTTTTATGTAATGTGATTTTAGAGTGAACTTGACCCATATTACGCTTTTAAAATAATTATAAAATTTAGTTAATAAACTGACTTTCATTTATTATTTATTAAACATGTTTTTAGAGTGGGTTGACCCACACTATTTTTAAAATATTTAAAAAAATTATTTTATAGTTTCAACCCCTTTTTGTGAAAATTATATTCATATGAAATGTAAGTATTTATCTTTAAATCTAGTACAATTATTTAAATCTAGTACAATTATGTTAAAAAATATGTAAAATACTTATAGATTGATGTACCTTAATTTAAGTAAAGGTTTTCTTTTTCTACCGTTAACATTTTGTACAAGACATATAATGTTGACAAATATAAATATTTATATGTTAGTAGAATTTGATATAAACATGTAGCCCTATAACATATATTAATAGATTTATGTAAAGTGCAATATAGAAAATTAGGTTGATATTTTCGAAGTTTCAACTTAATATATGGGACACAAAATAAAGGGATAAAAGTTGTTATTGAAATTATATCCCTTTATTAAAAATTAGTACATTGATCCGTGCAGTGCACAGAAAATTTTGCAACATATAAAGAATACAATAATATAAACATTTCATAATATTAATATAAAATATATAACATAAAAAATTGTGATTAAATATTTTTATAATTTTAATATATTGATAATTGTTATAGTGTTAAGCATATGTAATTATATATGTCAACACATTATAAATATGCCACATAATGAAATAAAATTATAATAGTTTACGTATGCATATCGCAAGTAATGCATAAACAAATAGAATATGAATACTGTTAAACATAAATATATAGTCAACATAAACATAAAGAGCACTTAACTAATCAGGTTTCCAACAAAGTGAAAGCACAAAAATAAATATGTTTGATCTTTCGTAAGCATTGGTAAGTGTTATCCTAAGAGAATAATAAAAGACATTATCTAGGATAGCTTAGACGGTGAATAGAAGTAAGTAGCAAAACTCTGATATGAGAATAAGGATTTCTGGTATCAACATTCAAAGATAATCTTGTCTCCTTCACGAAAAGAATGAATACGACAGAAATTCTTCCACCTGCTGCCAAGTTTAATGGCTATAGAAGGAAACTTCTTTTTCAACACCTTGCATTCTACCTCCATTAGTAGACCATGCAGAGTAACCTTATTGAATCTCCCTTGTCGAATATATTATGCAAATGGAACAGAAAGATCCTACAACAATATCGAAATAATAAGTAAAAAAAAATGAAGTAGAATATAATATAGGGCATTTTAAAATAAACGAAGGTTATACTAACCAGATAACTGGCCTCGATACTTAATCAAGACAACTTTATGAAAAAATGGTCAAAGGAACCAATGCTTAAGGGTTCCTTCCCTTCAATTTTCTCCAAATAACGATTTACTCCACTTTTAGGAACGTCATTCATATAAACAGTTACATGGAAAGCGTCTGACCCATGTAACAGAATAACATATAGTAGTCAAACTTCATGATCCACGCAACATTTCTGACAACAATAAAGCACGATCAACATAACCAAGCTATTGAATTTAAAATAAAGAATAAAAAGTCAGGAAATGAAAAAACTGTTTAAAAGGAAAAATTTAAGAAAAAAAGAAAAATATACATTTTTCACCACAACTGGTGATTTCTTCAGCACTGGACGCCATTAAATGAATAATGGAGAAAGTCGGTTTCATATCAAGTATAGTATTAATTAATACTTAAAAAATAACAATTAAACTTAAATTGCATTTATTTAACAAAAACAACAATAATTATACCCACCAAACAACTAGCATGTAGGTAAAACATGTAAATAGTTGTAAATCATATATAAAATATTTTAAGTTTCAATATTTGCAATAACGTAAAAAAGAATAATATTGTTATATGTACATTATCTAATATAATTACTTAAATATAATAATATATATATATATATATATAATATTTTTAATATTGAATTTTACTAAAAAGGTTAAAATTTAAATAATATTGAAATTAAATTAAATTTCAGTTATGTAAAAAATGATTTTAGAAATTTGAAATTTAAATTATTAATGTTTAATATTGAAATGAAATTATTATCTAAATCTACCAAATTTGATGGGAAGAGGAATGAATATTTTGAAAACAGTTTGAGAGAAACCACATCAATCACTTGTATATGAAAAAAAAAACAAAATCAAGTAGGTCCCAGGTGAATCTAAAAAAGAACATATCAAGTAGGTCACTATGTATCAGAAAAAATAACAAAATAAATTCCTGAGTTGATTGCTATGAGATATATGGACAGGACGCATGTATCAATACACAAAGTATTTAAATATTTTTTTTATTTGTTTTATTTAATAAATGTTTTGAAATAATGAATTTGTCAATTTTTAAGAAATTTGATGATGAGAAACATAACATAAAAAAAAATCAATTAAAATAATAAAGACCTCACTCTAGAAAAAACACATTATAGACAACATATAATTATTTTACATAAATAATAATAATAATAATAATAATAATAAGGATTTAAATCGAAAGGTTAAAATTTAAAAAATGTTAAAAAATAAATAAATTTGCATTTTGTAAAAAAAAATATTTTGAGAATCCTAAAAGTTATTGACATTATTAATATTGGGATGAAAAGATTACCTACTACACTAACTCTGCATAGGAAGAATAAAGTAAATTTTGAAAAAAGTGTATAAGGAATTCAGAAAGGGCACATCTATCTAAAAAAGAATAAGATAAATTATTGAATTAATTACTCTGACACTTATTTAATGCACGTATGTATCAATAAACAAAAGGCCTGAAAATATTAAATGATGTAGCTTCTTTCTTTGTTTTTGTTGAGCATAATATTGATATATACTCAAAAGAATAATGTATATAATGTATTTAAGGTATGAGATATAAGGTATAAAAACGAAACATGATTAAATAACAATTAATTATAAGACATAGCATATAAGAAATCATAATAATTAAACAAAACTGGTGATGCTCTAATTGCTTATTTTGGGCCTAAGAATATTATTTTCAAATTCTAATAATTTAAATAAGAAAAAAAACAATATAAATGCTACCGAATAATACTTAATATGTAGATAAAAATGATGACTATGACAAAATAATAATTAAAGATGAGATGATGTTGTAGTTGACATATTTTTGTGCTAACAATATTATATTCAATTGTCAACCATTTAAATTTAAATAAGTCAACTTTAATTAGCTTAAAAACTAAAACCGTTAAAAATTAAGAAAACACATTGTTATTACTAATAAAACGAAACAGTTAAAATGTACACAAAATGATGACAATAAGAGAAAAGAATTTTATTAAAGTTGGATGAAAAAATCACCTAATTACAACAATATATATTGAAAATTGAAAATGAATAATAGACTTTTAGGAAACAAATAATTTTAATAAACAAGTAATTTTACATTCTTGCAACAATTGTGTGACGAATAAGTATACAATTTTGTACATGTGATTTGATATACAAAAATACGCTTTTTTCATTCACAACAAAATGGTTCAAATCCGAAATAGAAAAAGAAAAGGTTTGACAGAAACGGTCCGTCAAAATATTTATACAATACACCCCTTCCTTTCCCTGGGATTGTAGTTCAATTGGTCAGAGCACCGCCCTGTCAAGGCGGAAGCTGCGGGTTCGAGCCCCGCCGATCCCGTTGGATACAAATCCAAAAAAAGAAAAAAGACATCAATTCATTTTTTGTGTATTTGTAAGGAATCAAATTGATAAACAAAATTTGATTCCTAATGGGACTCCCCCCTACTTTTTCATTTGTTTCGACGAAAAAGGAAGGAAAGGAATTTTGTAATTTCATCAAGAAGAAATGTTTTTTTGTAAGGTAATTGATATACTTGTAAAAACAAACAATCTTAACTAAAATATTCAGAAAAATAAATTATTATATCAGTTATTATATATATATATATATATATATATATATATATATATATATATATAGATTTATGTAAAGTACAATATAGAAAAAAATTAGGTTGATATCTTCGAAGTTTTAACTTAATACATGGGACAAAGAATAAAGTGATAAAAGTTGTTATTGAGATTATGCATTCCCCTTATTAAAAATAAAAAGGAAGGAGAGAATAATGGCATTTTAATAAGACACCAAAAATAAGTACCAAAAAAATTATAATAAGATGTTAGTAAAAGCATATGCGGTGAGCGTGGATCGAACACGCGACCTTCAGATCTTCAGTCTGACGCTCTCCCAACTGAGCTATCCCCGCACATATATTTTCCCTAGTTGTTAACTAAAATTTCGACTAGAAAAGGTTACACGATATGTGAATTAAGTTTTGTAAATATGACACGGTAAAATATAATTATTTACAAAATTATACATATAGACATTTTATTTTAAAAAACAAATAAATGCAATCATTTATTTTATTAATCTTAACTTTTTATAATATCCAAACACTCAGACTTATTATGGGTAACTCTATATAAAAGAACATAATCAAATGACACTAATTTAATGACAAATCTGATAACATGATATTTTAATAAGTTCTTTTGTGATATTTAAATTTTATCAATTCAACAGGTTATGAAAAAAACCTTTAACACATTGAGAGTTGATAATAGTCAAAAGCTGTTACTGGAAAATAATAAATAATTATGAATATGAATGGAATCCCTGCAAATCAAATTTTTGTAAGATTTAACTACTTATTTAATCTTTTTATTTCAGATAACTTTTTTACATATATATACTTCACATACTTTTTGACATTACTTCATGGTTAGAGTGAGGAGCTAGACCATCATACAAGTGAAGATGCGAGAATATTTGTGAAAGGAGAAAAGTTTTGAAATGGAAAGTGATGTGGTTGCAACTATTTGGGTAATTTACAACAAGAAAGCATGATGCAGTAGAGATGATAGAATTTTGTTAAGGCAATAATATAAATGAAGATTTTAGTCTCTGAGAACGGGCTCTTGTAAGACGCTGGAACCATGTCGTAGTTATGTAAAATGTTTAATATAATAGGTGTTGGGGTCTTTGAAAACAAACAATATAAGTCGAGGAGGAGGTTCAAAACAATCTAATGTAGTAATGGATAAAAAAAGACGAAAGAATAACAAATCCTATATTTTAATTTATCTGAATATAAGAATATAATTAGTTAAATGATAATTTGTTTGGTTAGAATGGGGAGACTTGGTAAGAGAATCTAAAATTGTAGCAGTGAAAGTGTGAAATTATTTGTGGTGAAGGAGGCACTTAAGGAGGTATATATAGCAATGAAGGTGGAAGAGAAAGACAGGGAATGAGGAAAAAGAAACCAATAACAACAAAATGGGAAAGAAATACATTGTGTTGTTGTTGGTCTGCCTTGTTGTGGCTGTAGGTGTTGGTGTTGAGGCGGAGGAATACACCGATTTGCAGAAAGATTGCTTCAGTCACTGCTGGCATGGTTGCTTTTTCCCCACATCATTCTGCAATGGGTGGTGTTCTGGAGCCTGCAAATACCCAATCAATATGGGTAACTTCATTTCTTTTTGGTCTTATTAATTAACTAATATTTATCCATGTGTATATAATTATTTATTAAAAAGTGCTTATGCCTTTGTCGTAGATAGCCTAGAAGATGAAGTATCCCGTCCCAACTAAGGAAGATTACTTACGAGCCACCGCCCTATGACCTCAGAGCCCCAACAATATCTAAATGAAGGCTTTTTCATGAAGAACAATACCATATTTACTCACAAAGCTTTCTCATCAATTTCTTCATTCTATTTTACTTCACTTTTCTTCCTTCCCTCCCTTCTTCCCATAATCATCATAAAATACTATCATATTCTTTTACACATTATTATCATCTTTCCTTTTTCACCATCTCTTTCTTATGCTTTATATTCTACTACTAAAATTGCCTACACTGTTTTGCTTTCAATACATTATCTAAGACAAGGACTTGAGATCATGGATTACTCTCAACGATTTATTTAAAATACATGACACTAAGTTTTCACAATTCAAATATATATACTTTATTTAAGTGTACCATGGGATATAATCTCGCTAACTTCTTACAATTTAAATATCCTAAAAACTGAGATAAAGAACACCATGTAACTTTAATTCAATAAAGTTTTATATCTAGTGTACAGCAGTTAACCTATTATGTATGTTATCAACGCTTTGATTTATTTCTTTTCTCTTCACTAACCCTTAAAATACCAAAACTTACCTGCACTTTTATATTTTTGGGAGTTTTATAACAGTGATGATTTTCTAACGATTTTATTTTTTCATTATTTTTCGGTGGTTGTAACCCTGAAACGTTAATAATTAGTTTTTCAATGTTTTTCCTGCTTTTCAAATTCAATTAATTTCATTTTCTAGTCATTTTTACTTTTTTTTCTTAATACACACAAATTATGAAATAAATGAAAAAAGTAAAAGACAAATATTTTTAAAATTTTAGTATTTACAATTAAAATTAATCTTCATAAAAGAAACAAAGTCTACAATTTCAAATAAAATAATACAAATAACAAAGTGTACAAAGTCTGTAAGATGTTGATTTTATCTGTGGGTGGTCGTAACTCCTATGTTGTCAATGGTTAGTTTTCATTGTTTTTCTCTGACTTTCAAACTCCATTAATTTTATTTTTTTAGTCATTTTCTTATTTTTTCTTAATACGCACAAATTTTTAAATAAATGAAAAAGGTAAAAGGCAAAGATTTTTTAAATTTTAATATTTACAGTTGAATTTAACATTCGTAAAAGCAACAAAGTCTACGATCTCAAAAGTAAAATAATATAAAAAAAAATCCACAACTAAAAACTATTGTAATATTATAATATCATTCGTATTGACTTATAAATAATTATGGTTCTGAATTATAATCATTTGCTTATTTGTTAGGAATAATTTTTTATGATATATCTAACATATAAAGAAATACTTATAATTAGTAATATTGAAATTATAATATAAAATAAATTAATTTAATCATAATTTAAATATTATCGATAGTGCATCAAACTTAATAAATCATGAGACAATTCACCGTAATAGTTTTATAAAAAAAAATGACATTATTATCTTCGGTAAATGATAAAAAAAAATGACATTATTATCTTCGGTAAATGACCTGGGGTAGAAACATATTTCAAATAACACGATATAAGTTTAATTCAAATTATTTCTATTAATATTGTTCATATTAAAATATATACATATGTATAAAGGGAATTTTTTACTTTAACCCTTTTTTTTTATATATTTATTTTTTTATTTTATCTTTATATTAATATTTTATTTTATTATTTTAGAAATATACAATAAGAGACTTTTTGTTATTTTATTGTTATCTTGGACATTCCTATCATTTTGTTTGTTTAATAAACTCTTATTATTTTTTAATTTTATAATATGAAAATTAAACATAACTTTTTTAACAACTTTACACATTTCTCTTTATCAAAAACTTCTCACTTTTCTCTCTATCAACAAACCACATCTCCTTCTCTTAAATCAGTTACAATATTAATATATCTAAAGTTTTCTCCATTCTTTTCTTATCTTATATCCTTTTCTACACGCTTTCATTCTCACACGTTTGTTCCATCCTCTTTACATGCATTGTGTTTTTATATATAGTTTTTGTATTGATTTAAAATTGTCATCATCAACCACATGAAGTTTAGTTCCTTGGTTGAATTAAGATGAATGATTATTTGTCTAACGTGTTTTCTTCTCCAATTCCCCTCATTCACTCTGTTTTCTCATTCTCAAATGAATAAGTTTCTCAGTTTCTTTTTCATAAGACACTACAACAGTAAACCTAACCATATTTTGTTTTTTTGCGTTTTAGATATCTACATGATGTATGTTACTTGTTTCTTCACTATTTTTTCTTTAAATTCTTTTACTTTTTAATATTAAATATAATTATCTATAAATAAAAAAATACAAATACATCAATGTTGCGATTGTGTTTTCATTAGTATGAAGAATGATAGTTAATATATATATATATATATATATATATATATATATATATAAAATTAATGATTTCACATCTTCTTATATAATATTATAATTATTTTATAATCTTGGTTGATAAAATGAAAATGTTATATATTTGATAGAAAAAAAGGTATATTTAATACGAGTTATATTTAACATTTTTTTATCTGTTACTTCTTGTAACATTACTACTTTTCCGAGATTTGGTAACTTCGATGACTTTCAGACGATCTTATATCTCATAATTTATCAGTGATTTGTAATTCCTGTAATGTTAATAATTAGTTTTTCAATGTTTTCCCTTGGGGTTTCAAACCCTCCTTAATTCCATTTTTGAGTTTTTTTTTTCTAATACAAACAAAATATGAAATAAATGAAAAAGACAAAAGACAGAGATTTTTTTTTTAATTTTGGCATTTATAATTAAATTTAACATTCAGAAAAGAAACAAAATATACAATTTCAAAGTAAAATAATATAAACAACAAAGTCTAAAAGTCAAAACTTCTTTAACATTATACATTCGTATTAAGACATCAAATAATGAAAAATTAAATAATATTATTCAATTATAATTATTGATCATCCTTTGTTTCTTAGAAACACTTTCTTCATCATGTACTTAATATATAAAAGATATTTATAATTAATAACATTAAAATTATAATATAAAATATATATTAAATTAATCATATTATGAGTTATGAAATCTATTAAATCATGAGACAATTCATAAGGATAGCTTTGTAAAATAAGAATATATCATATAACCTTCATCAATTGACTTGTGGTAGAAACCTATTTTATAACATTCAAAATTAATTAAAATAGTAAAATTAAATAATATGTAAAATACCTAAAAAAAAAAGTTAATTACTAGTTATAGGCTGAATAATTAACTTTAAAATCACCAAACAAAAAAATCATTTTTTCTGTTTATTAGTCATGAATGTTGTTCGGTGCTCAGTAGAATGAAGGAGACTGATTTTGAAACCTTATGCTACCCCAGATCACTGCCTCAATAACATATATATATACAAACATTAGTACTTTACATGTAATGCAACAAATAATATTTAGTCTAATTTTTAAGTTTAAACAAAGTTAAAATCCACTATATTTAAATTTATATAGATTAGTTATTATCTCTACATTTATAGGATTATTCTCTCTTATAGATTACCATATTTCTATCATAGAATAAACACATTATATAACTTTGTAAATAGTTATATTTTTACTAAGTCATATTTACCAAACTTAATTGACGTATTGTGTGAACATCTTTATTGAGTAAATTAACTGTGCAAATGAAGAGGAATATGTGCGGGGATAGCTCAGTTGGGAGAGCGTCAGACTGAAGATCTGAAGGTCGCGTGTTCGATCCACGCTCACCGCATTTTCTTTGACTTTTATTCTCTATTTTTTAAGAAAAGGAATGCATAATCTCAATAACATGATATTTGGTTTCTTGATTTTTACATGGGTTGATACCTTGTACTCTTTAGTATATTTTTTTTTTTCATATATGAATAAATAGTTAATTCAGAATTTGTTTGCATTAAAATTAGGACACTTGATTGCAAGAATCCTAAATTATAGCAAGAAACAATGAATTGTCTATGGTTGAGGAGTAATGTATCTAGGTATATATACCTCCAAAACCAGGAAAGGGAATAAAGAGTTATTGAATTAAGAAAGAAAAGAAAAAAAAAAAACACAGTAAGAGATTTGAAAAGGAAAGGAAAAAATGAAGAAATACGTTGCATTGTTGTTGGTGAGGCTTGTGGTGGGTGTATGTGTTGAGGCAATGACCTAAGAGGAAAGACGAAATGACTGCAATAATTATTGTAACCGTGCTTGCATGTTTCCCTCCAAATTCTGCAAATGGTGGTGCGGTGGCCGCTCCGAAAAGCCAAAATTATGGGGTAAGTGAATATTCTTACTGTTCCTACCGGAAACAAGGTCAAGGAGCGTAACTTGATGGGATTGTGTCTTCCTCACGATAGCAAGTCTTCAATTGATTCTTCAGGATAATGTGAAGTTTACTTATAAAAGATTCTCCAATATTTAAGTTAGTGGGAATATAATGATTGTGTCTTCTTTTATATATGAGTTTAAGAATATGAGATAAAATAAATTATACTTTTTAAAGAGTAAATATTTATAGGTTGATTGGATGATATTTTTAATAGACTTTTATGTAACTGTTATTCATGCTTTGAATAACTATTCATCTTTTAAAGTCTATTAATTAAGTAGTTTTTTCCTTGATTGTCCTTTAAGAAATTATGATAAATAAATGTTCAATTAAAAAATTGGATAACTATTCCAAATTAACGATAGTGACTAATTAGAGTTCCCTTATGTTAATATAATAAAAAAATTTAGAATCTATCATAACATAATTTATTAATCTATCGAACCAATGTTCACTTCTTCTACTAAACAATTTTTTCAACACATTCACTAAATTAGGATAAGAAAACACAAATTTTTCTTTTAATTGCATTTGTAATCTAAAAGAAAACACAACTTTTTCTTTTAATTGCATTTCTAATCTAAACCCAATCTTTCAACTAGACCAAATTTTTTATCCGCCTCAAATATTGCTTTACTAAAACTAACTTTATTTCTATAGTCTCATTTCTTTCATCACATCACATCCACATTGTTTTCCGTAATAGGGTTCAATCCTCAAAATTTAAATTGATAGAAGAGCCTAAGCACATAATGACGTGAAAGTTGATGTAATTTTTATTCACTTGAAACATAAAACTTTAGAATTAAATGGTAGCTAAAAATCTTAATTAGACAAGAATTTTGAAAACTAATTTATAAATTTTATTAATAATTAAAATTATTATATATATCAATAATTTTTATAGTTTTTAAAATAATATATAACTTAATTATTTTTATTTTTAAAATTAATTTTTATTTAATGTGAGTTTTAAAGGTTGTTTATGGTAGTAATTTAAGATAATATTAATATATTAATATAATTATATTTTTTAAACCTTTATTTATAAAAACTATTTAATCCATTTTACGTGCACAAATAATTAATAGTTCTTTAATATAATTTATGAAAAATGTTTTTATTTTTTAATAAGGGTTTTTTTTAACGGGGTTATTTATTGAAAACCCTGGAAGTTTATGTAAGTAACAATGTTTTTTCTTTAATCCCAGTTACTTACCAACACTTATATTAAAGCCCCAGAAAATATTATTAGTTTATATTTTTTTTATTTAACTTATTTCTTGAAGGTTCTTAATCTAATAAAAGAAGTATAAATAAACACTTTTGAATTTATTTTGTAATACGAGAATAGGAACATTTTAACATTCAGTAGTTTATTTCTTCAAGGTTCCTAATCTTAATAAAGTATGTATAAATAAAATTTTAATTGATTTTGTTATATGGGAGATGAAAATTTTAATATTGTATATGTTTTGATGTGTGTGTTTTTAACTATATAGATGGATTTTATGCATGTCATGTATAATCTTATTCTCTACTGTATTTATTAAACTAAAGAAAGTATTTTACTTTATATCAAATCATGTCATATTTTAATTTATAAATTAAAAATAATAATTTGCCAATAAGTGAGAATGTTTGATTATTATAAAAAAATATAAATTCTTAGATTATATTTAATTTGTTAAAACTAAAAGAGTTATATATATATAAAATTTGTAAATAAATATATATATATATATATATATATTTTATTAATTCATAGTTCCAGAAGTTAACTATTGTTTTATTTTAACTATATTGATAGACTACCATCTGCGGGGATAGCTCAGTTGGGAGAGCGTCAGACTGAAGATCTGAAGGTCGCGTGTTCGATCCACGCTCACCGCATGCTTTTGGTGTAAGAATAAAGTCACTAATAAACATTAAATATTTTGATACATTTTTAAACCGTACTTTTATATAAACTTTATTTTAATTTTATAGATGCAAATATTTTTACTAGTTATAATTTTAGTTTTTGATTAATTTGAGTTATTACAAATTTTTACGTAAGGATCAATTGTTTTAATAACATTTGTTGGTTTAAGATATTATGTTTTTTTTTATATTATGTATTTTATTATTAATATTATATATCCAGTTAATTGAATTTAAAATAAAAAAACATACACATGGATAACAATCTTTCTTTTATTATATTAATTAGTGTGATGGCCATTGTCTTTTTAAAAAACATTGTATATAAGTATCCTCATTTCTTGAACTACAAAATCAAAATAATGAAATAAGTAATGTAAAGTAGTGTATTGGTCAAAACAAATGGTGTAATATAAAAATATTGAAATTAATAACAATTTTTTAAAGAGAAAAAAATATAAAAATTAGAAACTATCTTCTCAGGTGTACTACTCAGGATTCTTTTACTTCATGCTCTATTTGTAGCAAGTTTGGTAAAATTGAGTGAAAATCTAATTAAAAGCTAAAAAATAGTTTTTATAAAAAATATTAGCATGAGTCTGTCATATCACTTAGGCTTTGTTTGGATTAGAGAGTGTGGGGGAGTGGAAAGTTGAGGGTGTGGGAGAGTGAAATTGTGAAGAAAGTTGAGGTTGTTTGGATTGAGGTATGTTAGAGTGGATATGTGAGGAAAATTTATTGAAATTAATGAGGGATGTGATGATTGTAAGAATATTTAAAATTATTTTTAATAGTATAAATAGTAAAAGTACAAATTTATCCTTGTATATATATATAAAAAATAATTACATTATTTTACTCTATATTTAAAATAAATTTTAATTAACACTCTCAAAACTCATTCACAATAATAAATATAATTATTATGTAAATATATTTCTTTATTAATAAATAATATTATTTTTATTATTATTTATGTTTATAATTTATTATATATATAATATGATTAATTATATTTTATAATAATTATGTTATTTTATAATTTTAATTATATTTTTTAGTTTAAATTATAATTCTGTTTTAAATAAAAATAATAATAATTTGAGTTTAAAATAAATGGGTAAAAAAGTAAATTAATATTAATTAATTAAATATATATACATATATATACAACTTTCTTCGCACATTTGCGAAGAAAGTTTTGAACGAAGGAAATGTCTCGATTTTCGTGCTTTATTGCTTGATTTTCCAACTTTCCCTATGCACAGTAAATAGCTGTTTTTCCACTCCCTGAAACAAACATGGGGTTAATGAATTAACCAAGATTTTTAACCTTCTTTATTGAGAAGAACCAATCTATCATGCTCCACATTTAACAAACCAATGACAAATCATACTAAAAGACCTTAAACTGCATTTTTTTACTATTCTTTTAACCGTGTACATATAAATAAACAAATAAACATTTTATTATTTATGAGTTACATTTGAAACATATACAATTCAGGTAAAAAATTGATGACTCGATTGCTCGTTTTCAGTAGATACCGTGTGGTAGCCACAGTTATTATGGAAGCATGGAATATATGTATTTCTATCATATGTTGCTCTGTAATACCTGGGCAATGATAATTGTCCTGTTCTTTGTATTCTAATACCTTACAATAAGGAGTTGTGCAAGTTTTTGGTGCAGAGGCTTGTGTAGGTGTATAAATGGGATCAATGGCTCAAAAAACAGAGGAGGTACTGTCTCTCTGCTGCTGTAAAGATTGTAGGAGACAGAGTACAATGATCACCATATATCAGTATATGAGGATTAAGGCTTACAGAACTATGAAATCTTCCAACATTGTGGAGAATTTGTTTGAAGTGTGAAGGAAAGTTGTTTTTGGACGAACAATGGCTCCATTTTTTATTGAATTGTAACATGTGTTCTATCTCTTTTGTCCGAGGTTACTGTCCTGGCTCATGGTGATTTTCCAGTAGATGGATGATGTGGGGTTGAACTCCCCCTCGAAATAGCTTTACAGAGAATAGTCAAATAAATTATATTGATGGAGAATTTTTCATGACAAATTGGTTGGATAGATGGAGAATTTTTCATGACAAATTGGTTGGATAAATGCTTAGTTAAGGAAAATAGCAGATTTTCTTCGTATAAAAAATATATTTTTATATATAAATTGGAATACTTCAAATGTTCTATTTATTTATTTATAATTTTTTATTACTGAGAATAAATTGGAATGTTCCAAATATTTTATGTATTTATATATTTTTTATTATTGAGTAAAGATAAATAATAAATTTAAAAATAAATATCTTATGAATTTGTCTTTGAAGTGATTTCAAATTAGAGATGAAAAAACGAGGTGAGTCGTGTGAGCCAACTTGCGGTCCTCTCAGAAAATTGCGGGATGAACTGCTTATTTCAACCCACTGATTTATTTAGGTTTATCCCGCATAACTTACAGTTTGCACGGACCAAATGCGGGGAGGGGCGGGACGACCTAATCCGCACAATCCGCTTATTTTAAAAACTTCTTTTTGCACCTCATAATTTTATGTACCCTTATATTTTGATAATATGTTTTTTATATTTTTAATGCATGGATTGTTTAGGTTTCAATACTCATCAAATGCTAAATGTAGTAGTCAGACCTTAGTTTTTTTATAATAAAATTTAAATATAATATTATATATATTATTTTTCATTAGAATAATAATAATTTATCTACATTTCTTACCTTAAAAAATTGTATATATTTAATGAAATATTTTATTAGTAAATTTATTTGTATGATTCATAGATAATCTTTTTATTGGTATAATAGGCTTCCTTCTAGTCTATTCTTAGAATTTTTTATGAATAGGTATAGTCTACCTATGTATCGTTTTTGTTAGCATATGAGTTTTGGTCTAGTTCCCCCATATTTTTGTATTCTCTTTCTTTTTTTATTTTTTTTTAATAATAATTTTTTCATGTAATGACAGATGATTGTTATTGCTTGAGGTGTCAACCTAGCTGAGATATCAGGTTACATAGTGATGCCTAACATGAAAGCTTTTATTTTTAAAAAAAATTATTAGTATGAATGAAATTCAAATTTAACTCAAAATCAAAACATCATTATAATAGACCATTTACCTAATTCATCTAAATAAGAAAAAAATTAACTTAATGAAAAAAAAAGTTATTCAAAACTTATTTTTTATTAATTTTTTGAAAAAATCTTATATGGGTTGACCACATTGTTATCCCTATCTCGAATTTCATGTCACATAGTAAATAGAAATGCATGATCCTTAAAAATTGTTGGATTCCAAATTGATTAATATTAAAAGTTGTTGGGTTCCAAATTATTAATATTATCATTTTAGTTATGTTTTGTATTAAAGATATAATAATTATCAAATTATACGCAATTATTGTATGTAATTATTGTACGTTATTGTACGTAATTATATGTAATTAATTTAATAATGATAGAATCCCATAATGAGTGAATCCTTACATAATTAACTTGTAATTTAGAGAGAGAAAGTCTTCATACACTTGTATATATATTTCCTATACTTGGAGTGATACACACAAGAGAATAATAAATCTCTATTTTTCTTACCATCTTCTTATATACAATTTTCTTATTTATCCACTAAATAAGAGATCATGTCTAGCAAAGAAGACACCAATAATGAGTCAGATGGAAACGTAAAAGTGACAAGTTTATAAACGCTACAGGTTTGTTTGCCCATAACTCGCCTATTAATTCTGCCTTTACGAAACCATGGATTTTGGATAGCGGAGCAACCAATCACATTATATCTGATTCACAATTTTTCACATACACTTCATCATCATTTATTCCCAATGTTAATCTGCCCATCATCATTTATTCCAAATGTTAATCTGCCCACAGGTTCTACTACGCCCATCTCATCTACCGGCACAGTTAAATTCAATGACAATATCACTCTCAAATATGTTCTTTGCGTTCCTTCTTTTAATTTGAATCTCATGTCCATTAGTAAGAAAACTAGTATACTAAATTGTTGTGTAGTTTTTACTCCACATGATTGCGTTTTTCAGGACTTGGCTACGGGGAGGATGACTGGCTCGGGTAAAAAACACGCAAGCTTATACTACATGTCCCCTCTTCGAAACCAAGCCCACGCATCTCAAATTTCGACCGACCCTGATTTATGGCACAAGTGCTTGGGACATCCTTCTCTGGCACATCTACAACTTGCATCTTCATTACTACCTATCAGTAAAAATCTCATTCCCATTCATAATAATTGTAGTATTTGTCCCAAGGCTAAACAGACAAGGCTACCCTTTCCTTCAAGCACAATAAAATCTCATTTTCCATTTAATCTATTATATTGTGACATTTGGGTCCTCATAAAACCTCAACTAATTTTGGAAAACGTTTTTTTTCTCAATATAGTCGATGACTATACTAGATGTACTTGGTTATTTCTTATGAATCACAAGTCTGAAACCCAACATATCTTAGAATCATTCATTACTTTTGCACAAAATCAATTTTAGGCATCACGTTGACAACGGATTGGAATTTATTTCAATGTGTAATTTTTTTCTCAAAAAAGGTATTAAATGTCAATGCACTTGCGTCTACACTCCTCAACAAAATGGAGTAGCAAAGCGCAAACATAGACACATTTTAAACACGGCTCGAGCCCTCCTATTTTAGTCTCATTTACAATTACAATTTTGGGGGAATGCATTTTAACCGTCACATATATTATTAATCGCTTGCCATCACCTTTACTCAAAAATAAATCACCTTTTGAGATGCTATATAATCGTCCACCTTCACTTTCTCACCTAAAAACTTCTGGTTGCCTCTGTTACGCAACTGTTGTTTCACCTAAACAAAAATTTGATCTGTGCGCTTGACAATGCATCTTCATTGGTTATCCTCTCAATAAAAAAAGGATACAAATTATTTGATATAGATGCAGAGACTTTTTTTACAAGTCGGGATGTCACCTTCCATGAAAGTGTTTTCCCATTCTGCCAATAGTCCCAAATGTAATCCTCACCTCCATTACAAGGTATTTTGTCCGCTATTGACATTGACTTACCCACTCCTGTCCAACATTCACTCAATAAACCTTCTTCTCCTACTTGTCACAATGCACCTGAACCTCCAGCAAACCAACCTTCTTCTCCTACTCGTCACAATGCATCTGAACCTCCAACAAACCAACCTTTTTCTCCTACTCATCACAATGCACCTAAATCTCCGGCAGACTAACCTTCTTCTCCCACGCCAGGAAGTCTAGCACCCATTACCGAACCTTCTCCAACTGACATTCCTGTTCGACGATCCAGTCGCACAACAACCCCACCTTCCTGGCTTCAAGACTATGTAACGGGATCCCAAGCCAATCATTCGAACACTACCCAAGACTGTCCGAATGGAACCAGGTATTCTATGCATCATTTTCTTTCTAATTCACGATTTTCTTCTATGCATAGTGCATTTCTTGCTAACATCACAACCACCAAAGAACCTCACATTTATGCTTAAGCTATCCTTGATCCAACTTGCCAAAAAGCAATGGACGAAGAGCTTTTCGCCTTGCTGTTAAATCAAACGTGGACCTTGACATCGTTACCCGTCGAGCAGAAACCCAACAGATGCAAATGGGTCTATAAAATAAAGTACAACTCAGATGGCAGCGTCGACAGATATAAGGCGTGTCTTGTCGCAAAGGGGTACACTCAGAATAAAGATGTCGACTATTGTGAAACTTTTTTCACCAACAGGTAAATTAACAACTTTGAAGTGTCTCCTCACCATTGCAGTAGCCAGAAATTGGTTTATTCACCAGCTAGATGTGCAAAATGCCTTCTTACATGGCAAATTGCATGAAATTATTTACATGGACTTGCCACCCGGGCATCATCGACAGGGGGAGAACATTGTATATCAACTCAAAGAATCCCTTTATGGTCTCAAACAGGCATCCCAGACATGGTTTTCAACATTTTCTCATGCTAAATCTGCAGGATTTCAACCGTCCAAGACGGACTACTCTGTATTCACAAGACAGAATAACTCATCATTTACTGTCCTTTTGATTTATGTGGACGATATTCTTTTGACAAACAATGATTTGATAGAAATTTTGATTTATGTGGACGATATTCTTTTGACAGGCAACGATTTGACAGAAATTCAGCGTGTTAAAGACTGTCTATTACAACAATTTCGCATTAAAGATCTTGGAGACTTAAAATATTTTCTAGGGATTGCATTTTACTGTTCCAAAGCTAGTATTTACATGTCACAAAGAAAATATGCGCTTGATATTTTGCAGGATACGGGACTCATAGGTGCTCGTCCAGAAAAATTTTCAATGGAGCAATACCTAAAACTCACACCAGACGATAGAGAGTTATTAAAGGATCCAATCAAATACATGCGACTTGTGGGACGACTGATATACCTCACGGTTACTCGGCCTGACATAGTATTTTCGGTTCAGATCCTAAGTCAATATATACAGGCTCCACGGAAACTTCATTGGGATGCCACAATTCGAGTCCTAAAGTACATCAAAGGATTACCAGGATAAGGATTGCTATTGCCTTCCGAGAACAATCTGACATTGACAGCTTATTACGACTCAGACTGGGGAGGTTATCAGACAACTCGGAGATCAATATCTGGGTATTGCATTTTTCTTGGTTCTTCTATTATCTCATGGAAGTAAAAAAAAACACACACAAACGTATCAAGATCATCTGCAGAAGCAGAATATTGCGCGATGACCAATACTTGTTTGGAGATAGTTTGGTTGCGATATCTGTTGCAGGACTTAAAGGTGTCATGTAACTTGTCAGTTCAACTTTTCTGTGACAATCAAGCGACATTACATATAGCAGCAAACATCGTATTTCATGAACACACAAAACACATTGAGATAGACTGCCACATTGTGCAAGAAAAATTACAAGCTGAGATAATCAGTCATTCATATGTACCGACATAGTACCAGCTTGCAAATATTTTTACGAAGGCACTGGGTAAGGAACATTTTTTGACACTGCGACACAAGTTGGGGGTTCATGATCTTCACCTACCAACTTAAGAGGAGTCTTAAAAGAAATAATAATTATCAAATTATACGCAATTATTGTATGCAATTATTATACGATATTGTACGCAATTAATTTAATAATGATAGAATCTCATAATTAGTGGATCCTTACATATTTAGTTTGTAATTTTGAAAGAGAAATTCTCCATACACTTGTATATATATTTTATAAATAGAGTGATATAAATACATACAAGAGAATAATAAATTTCCATTTTTCTTACCATCTTTTTATATACAATTTTCTTATATTTTATTAGTAATTGCTTTATGCTTTAATATAATGGGCATAGAATTAGGTGCATAGTTAGTCATGCTTTGTAACATTTTATATTTTCCTCTATAGATAACTTGTTGTATAACTAGTTGTTTATTTTATTATAACATGTAACTCCAATTTTTACCGACATTGATCATGTTTTTTTAAAATAAATTAGTAGTTGTGACACTTATGTTTAGTTAACATTGATAACTGAAATTGGGTGGGAAAAAAAAAGTGAGAAGAAGATGGATAATATTTAATTTAATGATAATTAATAATTGGAGGAAAGGAGGATAAGGACATGAATAACAATATTATGTCCTTTTCTTAATGAGAAAGCCCCATATTACGCCTCAGTAACTCTATTTTGCTCAACATATGTCACAAAGCTTTGATGTGAAAGCCTTGCATTTCTGTTTTATAGTCTTTCTCCAACTGTGCTTGAACCTTTCTTGAAAATTGGGGTGCTTCTGCCCATGCTGATTCTGGTGCTTCTGCCCTCAGTCCATGTGCTTCTACCTTATTTGCTGCATGGTACATTTTAAAATCACAAACTCAAGAACAGTAAATACTTATAAAATTCACATAGACATAAACATAATCAATCCTCTTCATGTCTACAAACTACAGTAACTATTCTAAATGAGAATAGTTTTATTTATTTATTTATTTTCTTTTTAATTATGTAAAATAAACAGTTCTCTTACATATTACTACATACACTAAAATACACTGATAATAAATAAAGAAATAAAATAATCACAATATCAATGCCCTATGTAATATTTCTATCTCCATTCAAAATTTAATGGCAACTTTTTAAACAATTCCACCAGAAGTGAACAAAAAATGTCGTCGATAATATAATGCCTTTTTTCCATAAACTTTTTGTTGTTGATAGTGAAATCTAAACCCTAAGATGAAGAAGAAATAAATTTCTTTATATTCAATATTGTTGATTGATTAAAACAACTTAGGCTTTATTAAATGTTGTTATTCCAATATTCCACAGAAGATACAAAACAAAAATCACACATATATAAATAAATTAACTTACCGTTTGACAACCCTGCGGCTGAACAACCGAAATTACAAAGGATTATACAAAAGTATGAAGGGTGTTTTCCACAGTTATCTGCGATACAATTGTCCAGGCACGGAGTTAGAGATTCTTGAGCATCAACAGTTACCGCAGCTATGAGGCACACCACCAACAACAAAGCAGCGTATTTGTTTGCCATTTTAGTTATTATTCTCTGTTGTTGTTGGTGGTTTTATTTTCCTCCTTTCCTTACCTTAGTTTTGGAAGATAGAAGAGTATATATAGTTGTGTAAATGGTTTATGAACCACACATAGAGTCAACGTCTGTTGCTAAAATTTGGGATTCTTATTAGTTAGAGTATTGTAACTTTAAGAGAAGAATATGGAAAAGAATTGGCTATTAATTACTTTCTTCCACCTTTCGTGGTCCAACTCCAGTTTGCAATGTGATTAATCAACATGTCACGTGTCGAACTGAGAAGATATGTATTTTGTAAACCTAATTTGCTCAAAGAAAAAAAAAAAAAAACTAGAACATTTTCTCCTTTTTAGAAACAAACAATGGCATATAGGTTCTGCCTTTCTTCAATGTCTAAATTTAACATAAGATATTGAAAGTTCAAATCTATTTTCTATAAGCAAAAAAAAAAATATTAATTTGAAGGATAAATAGTCATTTTGTTCTCTCAAATCATAAACATGTGAGAATTGAGTCTTTTAACAATTGAGTCTTAAAAGGGACAAAGAAATCTCACTAAATTCCTAATAATATGCATTAATAATAACTTTTAGACAATAATATTTTAATAGAAAATTTAAAATATTTTATGCCAAAATATATTAATTAGGTAAAGAATTTGAAAAAAATTATAATTCTAAA
The DNA here is from genome assembly GCA_013389735.1 of Phaseolus lunatus. Lineage (NCBI taxonomy): Eukaryota > Viridiplantae > Streptophyta > Magnoliopsida > Fabales > Fabaceae > Phaseolus > Phaseolus lunatus. Next base: position 5,119,591 of record CM023863.1, read on the forward strand.
AGTTTAGAAGTATTTGATTGTATAAGTTTGTGGACTTTTATTTTATATTAAAAAGTGAGACTCGGAAATAGAATGGAGACATAATCCGGTGTAAACTGGATGAGGGAGTATATTAAGTATATGAGGCAAAATCTCTCTTTAGATGTGAAGATGTAATTATGACTAAGGATATTTTTGTTTAAAGGTGTGCACGGTAGAAGAAGAAAGAAAGAGTGGGTGGAAGTTGTTTGAATTAGGAAGTTGGAGGGAGAGTAGGGGTGTGGAAGAGGGGTGACCTTAGTAAACGGTTTCCTCTCTTATATGTAGAGATGAAACCATATAGATAAGTGGATTTTACTTGACTGTCCTTATTTTTTTCGTACTATCATTTGTTAAATGTTTTGTATGGGTGAATATGTATTAGCTTGACACTATAAATTTGTTTTTATTAGAACATAAAATTTATTTACAAATAATAATAGAAAAAAATAAAATTTAAAATTTCTGATTATAAGTTAATATATATATAATTTTATTTTTTTGAATAAAATTATATTGCTAAAGTTTATCATGTTTATGATAGATTAATCTGAAGAATACTTATATTAATATATAACATCAATACATCATGTTGTTAATATAATACATATATATGTACTTTATTAGGGTTTAGTAAAACTTATTTTCTTAGATATTATTTTTAATAAAATATGTTAGATGAACTTCAATATAACTTAATCATTTTTTAAATAAATTATTTTATAAAAAAATTGTAATTTATGATTTTTTTAATAATTTTTATACTATCAACATGATGCATGGTGTTTTTCTCATGTAAAAATTATTTTTTAATCCAAATAAAATTAATTATATTAAAATTATTTTGAATAAATTTTTCATACGAACATTTGACTCCACTGATAATAAATTACAAGTATATATATAATCAATTATCCGTATAGTTAATTATTTAAATATTATAATTTTTTGTACTTGTTTCTAATACACTGTTATACTAATAACTTAATTTTTAAACACTATATTAATAAATATATTTTAAAATGAAACAAGAGACAAAAATAAGTAATTGTTAGGATATGAAATTTATTTTTTAAGTTTATAAAAATATATAATTAACTAAAATTTACACAAAAATGTTTCTTATTTTATTTTTTTAATTATTTTTAAAAACAAAGATAAATTTATAAGTTTTCATTTTTAATATTTAAAAAAAAATAAAAATTATCTTACATCCATTACATCACTCATAACAACTAGTTGAGCACTTTCACCAATTCAATATTCCAAACCTGAAAAGGAAAGGTAATCATGTCTAGAAGTAAATGTGGGTAGCCATTATCTAGAATATTTGGAAGCATAGAAATGGAATAGTATTTAGGAATGAAAGAACTAATGAAGGAGACATTATTGATAAAACAAAGGTAATTGTTTGGGTTTGGATAACCAATGAATATTCAAGAGCGTCCTTCTCATATTTGGATAGCCTTTAACATGTTTAGAATATATTCAGTAATCCAGAATTGGGTCAATGAGAAAGAAAATGACAAATGAAGGGGAAGATGGACAATGAGTTACATAGTCATTTTAAAAACCAAAAAAATTGTCTAACTAATTAATACTCAATTATACGTAATATTATTAGTAGGAAAATGAAAGCATAAGAGGTTTGGGGAATTAAGGTGAAGATCTGAGATGAATAACAATCTACATGTGCATTCTCATTATCAAAGGTTAAAATGTATAAAAAAAAAAAAACAAAATGAATGTAGAAACAACAAAAATGAAATATGGAAGAAATGGCATGAAGAACTAGCTAAAGTTGAACTAATTTTTTTTTAAATAATAGTGAATGACCTCCTCTAGTTTGAGTTTCCTCCATGCAGCCATACACAAACTAGGAACAAAATTTAAGTTATGAAAGGGTATAGGTGCAACAATTAGCAACAATGAAGTAATGAGAAATAGGCATGATGTCTAAGTCTAAGTAGCAAAACACTTGATGGAAAGGCACCAAAGCCAAGTGCAAGGAGGTATTATAAACAATGAAATATTAAATGCAAGGGAGTTACATAAAAGAAGTTAGTAAATGGCCTAAGTACACATGGTAGTTGTGTAGCTAATAATAATTGTCTTTATGAAGTTTGAAAGGGAATGTACCATTATTATGTAGGTTAGGTAAGAATTTGAGTGTCATAGGCTGATTTTTTTAACATATTATCTTACACAATTTTTGTAGATGGGTTGAACACCTTAAGTGTTGTTATTTATAAATAGACAACGCTTTTGCTGGAAAAAAAAAAGTAAGAGTTTCAAATTTTTATACTTTCTTGCCTTTCACGTGTACAATCTTTCTTCCATACTTTCTCATCCACTTTAGTTAAATTGTTATTGTCTTGATTTGGCTAGGTGTCATTAAATGATGCTGGAATGTTGGTAGCTTTGTCAAAGTCGAGACATTGTTGTACCAGTCAAAGTTAGAGTTTTCACTCAACATTATTTTTTAGATTGAGTCTTAACAAAAAGTTCTTTCAGGTCAAAATCAATTGTGATAACTATCATTAGACTTCTTTTTTACTTATGCAAGCAAGTGTTACTTTTCAAAACACATTAATCAACATCGATGAGATTTCTCTATTGATGTCAAATAGATTTTTTCGATTCAAGTCAACTATAATTGTTTGTACTTAATTTCAATTGGAATTATTTTTCTATTATAACATGTAACTCAACTCATAATTGATTGTTGTTTTTCTTCAATGTAACTATTTTTTAGTGACACGGATCATGTTTTCTTACGTAAATTAATGGATAGTTGTGGCATGTATACTTAGTTAACATTGATCAGTGGAATTGGTCGAAAAAGAAAAAAAGAAAATGAGAAGAAGATGGATAATATTCAATTTAATGATAATTAATAATTCAAGGAAAGGAGGATAGGACATGAATAACAATATTATGTCCTCTTGTTAATGAGAAAGCCCCATTAACTATATTTTGCCAAACCTATGCTACAAAACTCTGGTGTCTTAATGGAAGCTTTGCATTTCTTTTTTATAGTCTTTCTCCAATTGTGCTTGAACCTTCCTTGAGACTTGTGGGGCTTCTGCCCGTAATGATTATGGTGCTTTTGTGCTCACTCCATTTGTTTTTACCTTATTTGCTGCATGGTACATTTTAAGATAAAAAATTCAAGAATAATAAATATTTATGAAATTTACATACACATAAACATAATCAATCCTCTTCATGTCTATAAACTACAATAACTATTTTAAATGAGAATATTTTTATTTATTTATTTTATTTTTAATTATGTAAAATAAACAATTATCTTGTATATTATTATATACACTAAAATACAATGATAATAAATAAAGAAATAAAATAAATTACAATATCAATACACTATGTAATATTATTGTCTTCATTCAAAATTTAATGGCAACTTTTTAAACAACTCCGATTGAAGTGGAAATAAAAAGCTTCATCCATAATATAATGCCTATTTTCCTTAACAATTTTGTCTTATGACATTGAAATCTAAACCCTAATATAAACAACAAATGAGTTTCTTTATATTCAATATTGTTGATTTATTAAAATAGTTAAGGCTTTATTAAATTTTTTATTCCAATATTTCACAAAACATACAAAACAAAGATTTATGTATAAATAAATTAACTTATGGTTTGTCAATCCAACGCTTGAACAACCGAAACCACAAAGAAATTTGCAAAAGTTTGAGGGGTGTTCGCCGCATTTAATTGAGACACAATTGTGAAAGCATGGAGTTTCAGATTTTTGAGCTTCAACAGTTGCAGCAGCTGTGAGGCACACCAACAACAATAATGAAACGTATTTGTTTGCCATTTTAGTTATTTTTTCTTGTTGTTGTTGGTGGCTTATTTTCCTCCTTCCCTTACCTTAGTTTCGGAAGATACATGAGTATATATAGTTTTGTAAATGGTTTATGAACCACAAACAGAGTCAACGTCTGTCGCTAAAATTTGGGGTGCTTGCTAGTTAGAATATCCTAACTTTAAGAACAGAATTTGGAAACAAATTGATTAATAATTAAAAAGGCTTGCTTTCTTCCACCTTTCATGGTCCAATGCCAATTTGCTTTGTGATTAATCAATTTGTCGTGTGTTGAATTGAGAAGATATCTACATTGGGAACCTAATTTGTTCAATGAAAAAAAACACCACATCCTTTTCTCCTTTTCAGTAAGGAAAAATGGCATCATGTTCTTATTTTCTTCATTGTTACTCGGATACCTTATAATTGAAAAAACTAGGTTGAAAAAGTAATTATTTCGAGAGTATCAAACTTTCTTATCTTTTTTTGTCTCAATAAATATGTATTCCTAAAATCTTATTTACTAGTTCCAAGTTGTTATATTAGACTCGCTTGTCATCTTTGTCTCCAATTCTTTTATTTAATTATTGGAGTTGACCAGTAAAATATCATTCATATATACTAAGATGATAAAATTATTCTCATCAAACTTATCGTAATTAATACAAGTGTGAACTAAATATGTTGTAATCAAGACTAATAACAAAGGAATCAAATATCTAGTGCTTGAGATTTGGTCAACCTACAAACCAAGTTTTCTTGTTTTTAAATTTTTTTAGTTTATGCTCGTTTTGCAGTTTATTTCCTACAAAAACTAAATCTCTCCTAACAACAACCTTGTGGGTTCACTAGTGTAGAAAGCTCATTTACATTATAGTTTTGATGTTGAATGGCCAAAAAAAAAACGTCAAAAAATATGCACAATGACATTTTGGTAACTAAATGAAGACGTACAAAAATTTACGTCATTCATTATTGCACCTGATGTAAAAATGACTTTTTACATTAGTTATGGTGAACCAACTTAAAAAGTTTGACTTCTTTTAAAAAACATCATTCATGACACTTTTTCTTTTGTGCAATTACCCATTTGTCTTCTTCTTTGTTCATGATTGGTGTTGTCACTTTTGTGTCCGTCCCTGAGCTTGATGTCACATCCACCCATCTTTGTCATCCATGTATCACCCACTCCTCATATCTAGTCGACACACCAAGTTGCTCCTGCTCCCACCTCGTGTTTTTTATTATGTCCCATGTTGTGGGACTGTTATTGCCCCATACACTACCTCCAAAGTTGCATTGAGTCGCCCTACATGTTGCTTTGTTATTGTTGCATGTTAAAAAGGTATTTTTGTTATCATTTTATTGTTGCACTTGAGAAATTCTTCCCATCACCCAAACATGTTTTTTACGTCAATTCTTTTTATATTATGAATTGACATAAAATGTTTTACAAAGGAATTCATTATTAGTTATTGTAAAAATCTGTAGATAATAAAAAAAAATTGTAAGTAAACAAAGTTATCTATGGATTATGAAAAAAAATTATAAGTAAACTGGATGTAAGTAAATACTACCTATAAATTTCAAAAATTCATAAATAAATTCATATGTTGATGGTATTTATTGGATTTATCCGTATGTAATTATTTATGAATTTATTCATATGTAATTATACATATATGAATAAATCCGTTTTAGATATTTCTTTACAAAATGAACTTTCATTTTTAAATTGTGCATTGATGTAGTTACAAATTAAGTTTGTATGAATTTATTCATATGTAATTATACATATATGAATAAATCCGTCTTAGATATTTCTTTAGAAAATGAACTTTCATTTTTAAATTGTGCATTAATGTAGTTACAAATTAATTTTGGCAAAGCAAACTGCATAGGCAAGACTCGAACTCAAGTTCCTTCAGTAACCAAAGAAGAATTAACTACTAAATATTAATAATAATATTAATAACAATATTAATAATAATATTAATAACAATATTAATAATAATATTAATAACAATATTAATATTAATAATAAGTATAATAAAAATCATAGTAAAACAAAAGAATTTATCTGGTGTAATGATTAAAGTTTCTTTGGTCACTGAAGGTACTTGGTTTTGATTTCCACTCTCTGTAAATTTTATTTTATCTGTCGGAATAAAATCCGTATGTAATGTTTACTTTATATATGAATTTTAATCCGTATGTAATAATCCGTATATAATTTTGTAGTGTGCTACGTCAACAACCATAATACAATTACTATCTATTACAATTAGATTCTCTCTCTTTCCCTTTTCACCTTCAGGGTTAAGCTATGCCTTAATTAATTTTAATTAATCACCTTCTCATTAACATCAACTCCTAAAAGGAACCCCTCTATATTACACGTATATTTAGGTTGACGTTTAAGATTGTAGATGATCTTTCTTGTCTTCAATTAGGGAGATGCATGCAAATGGAAATGCCTTTTTATTCGTTTTACCGGAGTGTCTAGCGTGGCCGGTACCGAAGCTGCCGTGGTGGAGAAGGGAGAAAAGGGAAAAGGGTGGTGGTGGAAGGTGGAGGAGAGAGAGAAAAAAGGGAAAAAGGTGATGGTGGAAGGTGGAAGGTGGAGAAGAGAGGGAGAAAAGGGAAAAGGTAGAACTTGACACGTCACATCTCTCAATCCAATCTCTCTGTGACATAAACAACATTTGATGCGGTAAGGTGCGACTTAATGGAAAGAATCAATTTGTATATATTTTAAAAAACATATTTTTAAAACACTATACTAAACTAAATATTAATGCTAAATGTAGAAACGAATATGATAATTAAACCATTAAAAAATCAATTATTGAAATATATTAAAAATTATATAACATCATAAGAAAATATGCATTCATATTTGGATTCCTAATCAAAGTTTAAGCAACTTTAGGTCCAACCAAACCTAATTATTATATCAATAAAATATTATTATTATTATTAACATTAATGTTAACAATATTAATATGATTATTATTATTAATATTAATATTAATAATGATAATATTATTATTAAAAATATTAATATTAATAATATTAATAAAAAATAATATTACTAATACTCTGTTTTAAGAAAAATATTAAAAGAATTAGTTATTATATTGACTAAATTATATATTATTTTATAAATTAAAAATTTTGATATTAAAGTAATTTTTATTATTAATAAATAATTATAAAGTAGTATCTAAAACTTGTATTTAAATTAGTTATCAAAATTTTAGTTACTAAGATTGTTAGATATCAATTTATAAATTATTTTATAATTTTTTTATTAATAATAGAAATAATTTATATATCAATAGTTTTTTAATCTTTAAAATATTATCTAACTTAGTTAATATAGTGACTAATTATTTTTTGTCTCTAAATTTGTTTGTTGTTTAATAATTTTCTTGTTAATATTAATATAATAATATTATTATTATTAATACTATTTTTATTACTTTTATTTTTATTATTATTAACAATATTAATAATATATTATTATTATTAATGTTAATAATAATATTAATGATAATTATAATAATATATAAGGAAAAAAATATTATATATAACGTTATATACATAATACAAGTATACTTAGCACAAGTATATATGTTATACCTAGCACAAATAGTTATACTTAGCACAAGTATATTCATAAACTTTATCACTTTGGACAACTTGTGGCAATATGTACTTTTAAGTATGTTTTGTGTAAGGGAAGCTTGTCAAACTTTTGGACTAAGCCTGTTTGAATCAACATTTTTAGTGTTATCGACAATTAAATTGTGAAATTGTTCGTTTTGGGATCAACCTAGATGCGCAAATTTAAGAGCGTAAAAAGGTGCATGGAAAGGTGTAGAGGGCTCGAAATCTTCTCCTTACATATATCAAAGAAAAAGTTGAAAGTCACATCAACATGATCTTTTCCATTTTTATCCCAAATAATATGTACATATGACAGTGTGATGACATATTAATAAAATTAAAAAAATAATTATAATATGAAATTAAACTGCATAATCGATTATGTATTTTAATTTTATAATATAATTTATTATAATAAATATATTTATAATAATATAAATATTAATAAAAAAATATTAAAATACTATTATGATAATATTTTTAAAATTTTTATAGAATAATAATAAAATTTATAAATAATAATATTAATTAAAATAAATTTTTTAAATAATGATAATAAATGTCATTACAAGAAAATCTTTGAATAAAAACCAATTTTAGAGACAAAAAATAATTAGTTTCTATATTGACTAAATTAGATACCATTTTAGAGACTAAAAAATATTTTTGATTTCTAAATTAGTTTCTATTATTATTAAATAATTTCTAAATTGGTATCTAATTAGCTACCAAAGTTTTTGCTACCACTTCACAAACTTATATTTATAAAAAAAAATTCATGTTGTGAGAATAATAAAGAATTTGTGTTTTTTTTAAAAAATAATTATTCAATGATAGTGGAAATAATTTGCAAAATTATAATTAACTCAAATATGCACATCAATCCCTCATGTTTTTGTTATTTATATATTTATTGTAAACTTACATTTTAAATCTTTTACACTGTGTTTGTTTCCAGGTGTGAGGATTTGAGGGGAAAGTGTGAAGAAAGTGAGTTTGTTTGAGTTGGGGTATGTTAGAATGGATGTGTGAGCAAAGTTGATTGGAGTTTGTAAGTGATGTAATAATGGGTAGGGGATTTATAAATTTTTTAATGTCGTATTTGGATTGATGAGTGAATTTATAGGGAGGGGAAGGAGTTGATTTGTGAGGATTGGAGAGGATGTGTGAGGTTGTTTGGATTAAGGGATGATAGAGTGAAGATGTGAGAATGATTGATTGAAATTTGTGAGTGATGTCATAGTTAGGAAGGAATTTAGAAATTATTTTAAAGGTGTAAAATTTAAGTTTACAAATTTATTATTATTATTAAAAAATATTTAAATAATGAATTATGATATATTTTTTGTATGTAGATTTGAGTTAATTAAATTTTTTCTAATGTATAATATCTGTAATTACTTGTATTTTTTAATAAAAAATTTAAAAATATAATAGAAAATAATTTTGTATTAAATTGAAATAAATTTATTAAATACATTAAAATTTATGAAAATAATATTTATTATTATATACATTTTTTATTTTATATAATTATATATTTTTTTTTATATTATAATTTTATTTTATTATTTTCATTGTTTATAAGTATATCACTATAAGAAAAAATGATTTTAACAGGGGTTTAATTGTACATTGCCAAGGATTAAAACCTTAGCTAAGTCATTTACCTAGGATTGGAGTTTTCCTACTAAATCATCCTCGGGAAACGTGTTCCTTGGGATTTTTTTAAACTCTGGGAAACGTCTTTTAAAATCTCCGTTAAATATCATGGGTTTAAGAACCTTCGTAAAATACCATGAGTTTGAAAATTTCGTAAAATATCATAGGTTTCAAAACCTCCGTAAAGTACCATGGGTTTCCAAACCCCCATGAAATATCATGAGTTTTAGGAGCTCTATTAAATAACATGGGTTTCAAAAACTTCGTAAAGTACCATAGGTTTCAAAACCTCCATAAAATACCATGGGTTACAAAACCTCCATAAAATACCATAGGTTTCAAAACCTTCTTAAAATATCATGGGTTTCAAAACTCATATAAAATATCATAGGTTTCGGAACTAAAAACATTTAATTTTATTCAATAATTAAATAATTCATTAAAATATTTAAATTTTCAGATAAAGCAATTTTTTTGTAATTAAATAATATTATTCAATAAACAGTGTACAAAAAGATAAATATAACATTCAATTGTATATTTAAATAAACTAACGAATTTTACAACTTATTAAAAACATTTAAAAAAATAATTTCAGTGCATCTTGATTTCTTCTATATTTTTATTCTTCAATAAAGATGAATAGTTGAATAAGTACAAACTAATTAACTTAATCAATAAGAAACGAAGTTATAACGTAAAACAATTTCGTAATTCTCTTTTAAAGTATAATTTGTTAATCAATATTGATAGATTACACCAACATCACCAATCTTAATAGTTTTCTTTGTGTAAAGTTCAGCCAAATCAAAGTCAATCAACTACATATATGTTTGGGCCCTTTTATAGAGGGTTTTCACATTTGTACTCTCAAGGTCTAACACTTACCAATCCATGCCAAAAGTCATTTTTTACATAAAAGGCTATGTCAGTGATTCTTAAGGAGGAAAGATAGAATGTACCTTGAGAAGAAGATGGATAATATTTAATTTAATGGTAATTAATAATTGGAGGAAAGGAGGATAAGGACATGAATAATTATGTCCTCTTGTTAATGAGAAAGTTCCATATTAAGCCCCATTAACTGTATTTTGCCCAACCTATGCTACAAAGTTTTGATGTCTTAGTTAAAGTCTTGCATATCTGCTTTATAGTCTTTCTCCAACTTTTATGCTTGAACCTTCCTTGAGAATTGTGGTGCTTCTGCCCACGATGATTCTGGTGCTTCTGCCATCACTCCATCTGTTTCTTCCAAATTTGCTACATAGTGCATTTTAAAATCACAAACTCAAAAATAATAAATATTTATGAAATTCACATACACATAAACATAATCAATCCTCTTCATGTCTATAAACTACAATAACTATTTTAAATGATAATAGTTTTATTTATTTCTTTTATTTTTAATTATGCAAAATAAACAGTTATCTTGTATACTATTACATACACTACAATACACTAATAATAAATAAATAAATAGAATGAATCACAATATCAATACACTATGTAATATTTCTATCTTCAATCAAAATTTAGTGACAACTTATTAAACAATTCCAATTAAGGGGAAATAAAAAGTTTCATCGATAATATAATGTCTGTTTTCCTTAACTATTTTGCCTTATGGCATTGAAATCTAAACCCTACGATGAAGAAGAAATGAATTTCCTTATATTCAATGTTGTTGATTTATTAAAATAATTGAGGCTTTATTAAATTTTTCTTTTTAATATTTCACAGAACATACAAAACAAAGATCACACATATATGTAAATAAGTTAACTTACTATTTGCCAATCCAACGCCTGAACAACCAAAACCACAAAGGAACTTGCAAAAGGTTGAGGGGTGTTCGCCGCAGTCAATTGAGACACAATCGTGAAAGCATGAAGTTTGTGATTCTTGAGCTTCAACAGTTGCAGCAACTATGAGGCACACCACCAACAACAATGCAGTGTATTTCTTTTTCATTTTAGTTATTTTTTCTTGTTGTTGTTGGTGGTTTATTTTCCTCCTTCCCTTACCTTAGTTTTAGAAGATAGATGAGTATATATAGTTGTGTAAATGGTTTATGAACCACAAACAGAGTCAACCTTTGTTACTAAAATTTGGGGTGCTTATTAGTTAAATTGATTAATAATTTAAAAATTTTGCTTTCTTCCACCTTTCGTTGTCCAACGCCAATTTGCTTTGTGGTTAATCAATTTGTCTTGTGTCAAATTGGGAGTATATCAATATTGTGAACCTAATTTGCTTAAATAAAAAAAAAAACACTACAACCTTTTCTCCTTTTCGACAAGGAAAAATGGCATAACGTTCTTATTTTCTTCATTGTTACTTGGATACCTTATAATTGATCAAACTAGGTAAAGAAAGTAATTATTTCGAAAAAACCAAACTCTCTTATCTTTTTTTTGTCTCAATAAATATGTATTCCTAAAATCTTATTTACTAGTTCCAAGTTTTTATATTAAACTCGCTTGTCATCTTTGTCTCCAATTCTTTTATTTAATTATTGGAGTTTACCACTAGCATATCATTCATATATAATACTAAGATATAAAATCATTCTCATCAAACTTATCGTAATAGATACAAGTGTGAACTCAATTTGTTGTAACTAAGACTAAGGAATCAAGTATCTAGTACATGGGATTTGGTCAACCTAAAAACCAAGTTTTCTTGTTTTTAAAGTTTTTTAGTTTGTGCTTATTATGCAGTATAGTTTCTACAAAAACTAAATCCCTCCTAACAACAACCTTATGGGTTCACTAATGTTGAAAGCTCATTTACATTACAATTTTGACGTTAAATGGCCAAAAAACAACGGAAAAAAAATATGCACAAGTGACATTTTAGTAACTAAGTGCAATGTAAAAAATTTTATATCATTCATTATTGCACCTGATGTAAAAATGACTTTTTACATTAGTTATGGTGAACCAATGTAAAAAGTTTGACTTCTTTTAAAAAACAACATTCATGACACTTATTCTTTTGTGCCATTACCCATTTGTTTTCTTCTTTGTTCATGATTGATGTTATCACTTTTGTGTCCACCCCTGAGCTTGATGTCACATCCACCCATCTCGTGTCTTTTCTTATGTCCCATGTTGTGTCATGTTGTGCGATTGTTATTGTCCCATACACTACCCCAAAGTTGCATTGAGTCATCCTGCATGTTGCTTTGTTGTTGTTGCACGTTAAAAAAGTCTTTTTGTTATCATTTTATCGTTGCATGTTGAGAAATTCTTCCCACCACCCAAACATGTTTTTTACATCAGTTTTTTTTTTATTATTATGAACGGACATAAAATGTAGTACAAGAAAATCCATTATTACCTAGTGTAAAAACCCGTAGATAATAAAAAAAAATATGTAAGTAAACAAAGTTATCTACAAATTGTGAAAAAAAAATGATAGATAAATTAGACATAAGTAACTACTGCCTGTAGATTTAAAAAATTATAAGTAAATTCATATCTTGATTATATTTGTAGGTGATATGAGTATCTAATTATATATGGACATTATCTATGAACTTATCCGAATAAACTTTTTATAAAAAATAAACTTTTATTTTTAAGTTGTGCACTAGTTTAGTTACAAACTAATTAAAAAGTCAGTTATTGAAATATATTAAATTATATATAAACATCAGAAGAGAATAGTAATATGTACGTGTGAAATATATTAAATTATATAAACATCAGAAGAGAATACTAATACGTACGTGTGTTTTGATTCTTAATCAAAATTTAAGCATTATCAAACAGCTGGACGTCCAACCAAACTTGATAATAATAATAATAAAAATATTAATAAAAAATAATATTAATAATATTATATTAAAAAAATTATTAAAAAAATAATAATTTTAAAAGCTAAAATAATTAATTATTATATTAATTAAATTATATATTATTTATAAATTAAAAAGTTGTTGTCATCTTAAAGTAATTTTTATTATTAATAAAAAATTATATAATATTTTTTAAAATTGATATTTAAATTAATAGTTATTTATATAATTAGATATTAATTCAATAATATATTTTTAATTTTTTATTGATAATAGAAAATTTGAGATAGTAATAGTTTTCTAATCTTTAAAATATTATCTAACTTAACTAATATAATGATTAATTATTTTTTATTTTTAAATTTAATTTTTATTTAATAACTTTTTTATAATATTAACATAATAATATTATTAATAATATTTTATTTTTATTTTTATTTTATTAGCAATATTAATAATATATTATTATTATTAATGTAAATAATAATAATATACAGGAAAAAAATATTGTATGTAACTTTATATATAGAATACAAGTATACTTAGCACACAAGTATATATGTTATACTTATCACAAGTGTATGCATCAACTCTTATCACTTTTGACAACTTGTGGCAATATCTGTTTTGAAGTATGTTCTCTATAAGGGAAGCTTGTCAAACTTTTGGACTAAAGGAGTTTTACGCTCAAACACACATATATAGAGTAAATCTCTTGTTTTTGGTTGGATAGCTAAGTCACACACGAAATTGATATACATGCGAATGAGCATAAAAAAATATATTAAACAAAATGCCCACTGCAGGAACTATTAATATCAACATACACTATTAATATCAACATACATACAAACTAACAGGTCTTGACCATTTTATCAGTCTTAAACTTGACAAGGATTAAGTAAAACCTAATAAATAATCTTTTCATATCACATTCACATTCACTTGGATACTCTAATATGGTGATAATAAGAGAGTGAATGGAATTTGAAGAACAAATAATATCACAAAAAGTTATCAGTTATGCCCCACTTTTAAGAAGCTGTAACACTTCAGTTGCAACAGAGTACAAAGAATACTTCTTTGTTTTTTTCTTTACCAAAAAGCATAATTTTTTAAAACATCCTTTAGGGCATCTAGGATGCAATTGAGATCGAGCAATGCCAGCAGCCAAGCCAAAGAGTATTCATGTATCTTAAACGTAAGAAAGTACGCCCTTGAGTGTTTGTTGTAACCCTCAAGGTGAAGTTGCAGTTTTTTACAATATGAAGAAATGCGTCGTGACACCCACAGGTCCAGCAACATTCAAAGAAAATTTATTTTTTTTCTTCTACAAATCATAATTTTCACTTCTAGTAGCTAGAACAAAAATTAAGCAATTTATTAAAGGATACGGATACCAGAGTTATAGAAGGATCCTAATATTAATTGAGTGTCTTTTCTAATAATCAGTTGTTTCTTTTTATAGAGAAGAATAATTGGGTGTTTTTTCTAATTATCAGTTATTTCTCTTTATAGGGATGAATAACCTTTATTTTGTCTTTGTATGTTATGATTCTAGTATTTAATTATTGATTCTTTCCTCTTTAGTTAAACCTAGAATGAGTGTACTACTTGTATATATTCAGACTATATGTTTTGATTTGAATAATAAGAAAAAAGAGATATTCATTCTCATATCATTTACCTTTAGTTTACTCTTATTCATCTCTGTTCTCTTTTGTAATACAATTGAAGAACAAGAAGACGAAAGAAGAAAAAGAAGAAGAAGAAAGAAAAAGCAGAAGGAGAAAAAAGAAAAAGAACATAAAGAATCAAGTAGAAGAAAAAAGAAGATGAGCAAAGAAGAAATAAGATTAAAGAGGAAGAAGAAGAAGAACAAAGAAATAAGAAGAAGCAAGAAGAAAGAAAAAGAAAAGAAAATAAGAAGAAGTAAGAAAAAGAAGAAGAAAAGAGAAGAAGAAAGAAGATAGAAAAAGAAGAAAAAGGAAGAAGAAGAAGAAAGAAGATGAAAAA